>VZSF01004790.1:145892-164933 GCA_013398295.1 Chionis minor
TTTTTGCTTTTTTTTTTTTTTTTCCTTGGGGTTTTATATTTTTTCATGTCAGTATTTTTCTTTTGAGTCCTTGAGATCCTAACGATTACCATCTCAACAATTACACTTCGGTTTGTGTTTTTATTCTTATCTTGCAGGACTTTAGCTCACAGACTGCCTCACAGCTCAGCAACAGTTTTCTGAATAAATCTGAGCCAAGGTCACACAGTGGTACCTCACCAATTTAGTCCTTGAGCCACAAACAGCTGAATGCTTGGCTGAAGGTTATGTGGCTATAGCTGTTTGGAAATAAATGGCACTAGGAAGTAAGTTTCAGGCTGAGGGATAGGAAGAAGTTGTTGCATTTAGCTTAAGGTGCTCACAGATGGCTCTTCTAGATCAAAAATTGACTGAAGATTCTGCTCTTGGTGCCTCTCAGAGAATCATTAACAGATATTGGACATTACAAAGAATCAGTAAAACTTTACATCAACACTAATCCTTACTGAGTTTTCAGTTAGCATGCTGTTGGCTTCTTTGACTGTCTTCTACGTGTGAGTAAGCAGTAGAGTGTAGAAAGTGTCTGGTAGGAATGTTATACAGTCTTCACGCACCTAGCTTCCTCCTTTAGCTTTTTAGGTGACAAAGAGAGACTAGATTTCTTAAATCTTCTGAGATCTCTGAATCTGGCCAATCTACTGTTGATTCAGTAGCCAAACTTTGAGTCTGAAAGGCTTTAATATAGCAGTCTCGCAAGTCATTGTGCAAAGCTTCCTCACTTTGATGTATTTTAATTGTTTGTTTGATGCATGTAATGTCCACTTTTTGGAATCTCATACAAATGAAGCTGGCATAAAGCTGTCCTATAGTACTTTTTTTTTTTTAGATGCAGCTGTGTTCAAAGATAACTAACAAACCCAGGGCTGTCCATCAGCAATGCTGAAAGACCTTCTGCTGTTAATGCTAGACAGGTCTCACCCATGAGTCTGTTCCCATACTTGTTTACCATGAGAAGTTTTACCTACTGCCATTTCTGTTGATTGGGTATGGTGGGTTTTTTTTCCTCATGTGCCTCATGATTTTCTGGGAGATAATGCCATTCCTTCTGAAAAAGATCTAAGCTCCTGGGGAGGATTATATGCGTGTTCAGCTGCTTAAAGCCAGGAAGGTGTTCCCTAGCTGCTTTTCTCCAGGGCATGTTATGTTTTGTAAAAAGTCTTTTAGGCCAGTGGCTAGTCCCTGAACAATCTCTGGTGCATAGGCGAGAAATTAATCAAGCCTAGTCCAGCTATATTTTTTTAATTATATTTTTAAAGCCCCAAGCATAAGACAGTCCTGAGGGTGTTACAGACGTTTGTTTTAAAGGGGTACCTTTCTGTGCACAGCCTGTTTCTTCATACGTAGTTGCTGTGGTGCAACTTGATCCAGACTTGTGTCTTGAGCTTTGACTCTCTGGACTTGTACCTGCATCTTCATTGGAGTAGTCTGATGACTCTTGGTAAATTCTGGGTTACTGTTCCCTTAATTTCATTATAATAGAGGAAGTGTGCCTCTTGGAGAACAGGGACAGGTGGCCTTTCCGATTTAAATGGGTTAGAGCACCCTATGAACAAAGTGCAAGGAGGCTTCTGGTACCTGAATGCTTTCTCTTGATCTGTTCAGAGATCCTAGCTAGAGGTCAGCAGTTTTAGAGAGCTTTCATGTTTCTAGAAGTGAGGTGTAAGAAAAAACAAACAACAAAAGGAAATAGAAATCTCTTATGCTTTAATTTGAAGCCAGTGTGACTGCAGTGGAACCCTTAATGTCCTGTAAAACTGCTGGAAGTTAATTACCTTTCTGAGCTTGTGCATCCTACAGTGTCACCTCAGCACACAGAGCTTTGTGAGAGCCAAACGGACTCTCTTCAAGATGGAACATTGCATGTTGTAACCTGTGTTCTTCAGTAGGTAGACCTCCCTGAAAATGGTGATAAAATTGCTTGGTTCAGCTGTCAGCGTGCTCAGATTTGCAGCATGGTGTGAAGTTGAACTGAGTGATGAAAGTTTTGGTCATAAGGGATCTATTAGACAGATACCAGGTGAGAAATGATTGCCTCTGGAGATTTCTGTGCTGAAGTGTAAAGATGTGGCATGTATAACATTCTTGAACCACCTTTAAATCCTCCAGTTTGAGGATCAGTATGTTCTGCTTATATTAAGACTGGTCAGTTAGCACTGCAAAACTAAGTAAGTATCTTAGATGTGTAAAGAAAGGGTCCTTTCTGTGATCTTTGTCCTTCCACAGCATCCTTGTTGTCCATGGATGAGATGGATAGTTTGAATCTAGCAGGGGCATATGCAGATACAAGCTGTGATTGCGTCTTGGGGTTATGGTATAGACATACCCTTAATCTG
This sequence comes from Chionis minor, assembly GCA_013398295.1. Taxonomy (NCBI): domain Eukaryota; kingdom Metazoa; phylum Chordata; class Aves; order Charadriiformes; family Chionidae; genus Chionis; species Chionis minor. The sequence goes on from VZSF01004790.1 coordinate 148,265, forward strand.
GAGTTGAGGCAAAACCACAGGAGCAGGTGAACAGCTGGATTGAGTTTATCCCAAAGGTACTGCAGCAATGCCGTCACTGAGGAAAACAGGTAGTAGAGACTATAGATGGATCCAAGTCACCCTAAAGAGGCCTCCCTGGATAACAGGCATGCTGTGAAAAGACAGATACTGTTAAAGATGATAAAACTACCTATCACCCTGGCCAGGACACTTACAATAGCAATGTCAAAATACTATGCAGAGGAAACTAAGATCCTGCCCAGACCTGTAAGAAATGAAATGCTTTATTAAGGGAGAATTATTATGAAAATGGCGTAGATAGAAGCAGCTTAGTATCAGACAATTGGAAAGCTCACTAAAGCATGTTCCATCTCACCCAGCAATAAGAGGACTACTTGTATAACTGCAAAAAGCTGGTTTTATGTTCTATACCGGAATGTTGTCTAATAAAAAGCATCTATTCCATTGTTTTCCAGGGGACTGTATGATATTGTTGTAGCAAAAGACAACCAGTCACGCTGTGTGGGCCGCTATGATAATCATGGCAGTTTTGGGGAACTGGCATTGATGTACAACACTCCTAGAGCTGCCACCATTGTTGCCACAACAGAAGGAGCCCTTTGGGGACTGGTAAGGAAAGGAAATTGCTCTCATGTGCATAATAGTTTAAACACTAACTCACCGTGTCCAGTGCTTCTCTTGGTATGACTCCTTGTGCCAATAGCTATTTTACCATGACCTGTTGTCTCACCTCCTGGAGTAAGAGATCTGTTTTGCACATCTTTCTGGACACCTCTCCAGAACAACTTGTCTGTAAAAACTATATCACTAGTTTTATTTGTCCCTTTATTATTTTGCGTTTGCTGTAATCCTGGCTTTTGTTAGGGGAAAAAAACCCTGTTTTTGTTTTCATCCTGCAGAGGACAGCGGAGGCATTAATGCACGTATTTTATGGGAGGGGGAGACAGTATCTAAACGATGTTCTCTATTTTCAAGTCACCTTCCCACCATTTTGTCTGCTGGAAGGTGAATGGGAAGGTGTTAAGTATCTTCTTGAGGATGTTAGTTATTTGAAGAGCTAGGAAAACTGCCCAGAGTTTTGTTTTTCTTCAAAACAAACTGTCATGATGTTTCTGGTCCCTTTATGTTACCCTGGAAGAGGTTCTCAGGTCAGCATGACCTATGAGATACCAAGCTAAATGATGGTGTTGCTTTGTTTCTAGCCCAGCAGTGCTGAATGTGAAGCTGTAGACAGTTTCCTTTTTTAGTTCTTTTCTCTGTACTCTTTGGATAGGGTTATTTTCACAGTGCTCTCTTACTCATCTATGAGGGCTCACATAATACGCGGATTGTGCGATCAACGAAGCCTTTGAAGCCAGAAGTGTTGTATGCTTCTGTGTGCGCTGGGCTCCTCGGCAACTATCGCTGGGGGTTGACCATGTGTTGTGACCTTGATTATAGGACTGATAAGCTGCTACACGCGGCTTGCTTATGCAATCTCAGCGCTTGCAGAGAGATCTGACTTCTGACTTCCCTTTTCTTTGTGAGCTGTGAAAGAAAAGATTTTGGTAAATCAACCAGGGAGTAATGTCAGAATCTAATTTCTTGAACAAGACAGAACAAAGCAGCTACGTACAAACTGAGCTCATTCATAAAAGGAAGAAAATGAGATGATGATTCTTTGTTACAGTTTGCCTTTGAAAAGAACTGCACAAATTGGGTTAATTTTGGGCTTTGTTTTTTTCTGTGATTACATTCATTTAATTAGCAAGGTGTAGTTGAAGGAGGACCTCTTGCTAGTCATCTGTCCCCTGGATATTTTATTAACCAAGACTGCATTTTCCTGCCTAAAACTTCAGTTATTTCTTCCAGTTATTCTGTTGTTGCCATGTTTTATTGTACTATTCTGTGCCTGATGTAATTTAAATATATTTTTATTAGTCTGCAGAAGTCGTTGCTAAAGCTCATGGGTTATCTGCCGTTTAGGAAATGTGGATTACTCCTGCTGCATTGCAGACTTAGGCCAACAAAAGCCTGGAAGGCTCAGGCACAAAGCAGTTATCAAACGTGGGTCTCTTCTGGAGCAGAGAAATATCCTGCTCAGCCTTTGCTACTGAACGTGTCTGGGGAAAACCTCCTGATCACACACGCGTCCTTCGCTGCTCTGCCTTTTTTGTTCAAATACTGCTGCTTTTCCTCCCTTACTGATATTCTCAAACAAACGAATTATGAATTTTTTATGCTTTTGCAATTCCCCTGACCATTTCTGCACCTTTCTGCTTCTCCAAACATGTATATTTGAAGAGACTTCTACCACTGAAGAATTTCTTTTAAAAAATAGAAATACCTTTCATGCTTTATCATCTCTTGTTCTCCTTTGGATAACAGTAATACCATTCTTCCCTTCATCTTCCACCACCTTCAACTTTTGTATTCCACTAGAGTCACCTGTAACAGTCATTGCTTTAAGTTACAAGTATTTGCAGCCTGCATCCTATAAAACTATTCTCTTACTTGAAAGTACCTCTTCACCTCAAAATGTATCTGCTAAGTTATCAGTTGATGTTTTCAGAAAATGAGATCCAGAGGAATGGCTCTCAGGACTTCAGATGTTTCCGCTAATTGCGGTATATGTAAACTTAAATTTGTATTTTTTTTTGGTACCATTTTCCTAACTGAATTTCGGCTCCTTTCCTGTGATGTTTTGGTTTTGATTTTTACACTTGTGGCCTCATGTTGTGTAAAGGTAAACTCCGCAGCTCTCCATTCATAATTTAGTGCTGATCCTAGCGGGGACCATGGGTGTTGTTGTAATGCCAACACTAACAAAAATACCTGGTGGGCAAGTGCCCTTCCCCTTATAGCCTGGATGTGCTGGTTAGCTTCAGCTCTCTTGTGGCCTTTCTCATCGCTGTGTGCAGTAGTTAAGTCCTGCCTTTTCTGCGTGGAAATAAAAATGAGTTTTGTTAAGGTCTCTGACAATAAACTCAAACATGTCTGCCGTCGCGGGTGCCGAGAGGCGCTGCGGCTGGCTGGGCGAGCTCGCCTTCGCTTGGGCACGCAGTGCCGCCCAGCGGCCACGCAGCCCGCACAGCGCCAGCTGCTGCCTGGGGAAACTGCGCGGGGGGCAGGAGGGCGGGTGGGAATCTCGCCCAATATTTGGGCTTCAAAAGCAAACCAAACAAGTTTTCCATCAGGAGGGTGCTTACGTTACATGTGGACAGCTGGCAGTTAGGAAGTAGTCGCTGCAAGAAGCTGCCTCTCGGGTCCTAGAAGGTGGAGGAGCTCATCAAGCCTGTTGCTGTTTAATACTGTGTTCCTGGTCTGTTTGAGACCAGTATAAACCTCCAACTCACTTTTGAAATCTGTGACTCAAGGACAGAAGAATCCAATTAAGACTTAATCCTTATTTACAAATAAGTCTCGGAAATTCCAATTTCTGACGGCTTCAGCAAGAAGAGTGTAACTCCGTCATTGTATGAGGAAGCATGAAAGATACATTAACTAACAGCCAAACAAAATCCAAAACCTCAGCCCTGAAGAACAGTACAAGATAGACTAAAAATGGAATTCTTAAATGCTGAGACTGAGAAGGACCAGGTCTTACAGCTCCCTGTTTTTCAATTTGTAATTGGAACAAGTACTCTCACAAGAGCTGTTATAATCACCGTTGTGATGGATATGGTATTATTTTAACAGCTGGCTTCTCAAGCCCAGTGTTTGTTGCAAATACTAGTTCATGTTTGTCAGTTCTCTAAACAGGGAGAGTTTTAGTCAAGAGGAATAATATATTTCTCTGTGCTGTTTCTTGCAGGATCGAGTGACGTTCAGAAGAATTATATTGAAAAATAATGCAAAGAAGAGGAAGACGTATGAATTATTTATTGAGTCTGTGCCCCTTCTTAAATCCTTAGAGGTAAAGCCTCTCAGAGACATCTGCTTTAAATTCTTGCATTAGCATTAGCTCCACAGTCAGTGTTTCTACTGTATCAGAAATCTAGGGTCATTTTTGCTTAGAACAAAATTTTAAGAGCTGCTTTGGTATCACGTTTATTGCACAACTGAATTTGCATTTTTGAAGTTGTGTACTGTTTTTTTCATATCCTTTGTTCACAGTAAGCGATTTGCTGATTTTTATCTCAGTCTGTAAAGATTTTTAAAAAAAAAAAAAAATCGCAAAACACCACAAAAGAAAAAACATCTGTAAACATGTCAGGGAACAGGTATTAAAGTGAAAATTGGAACTCGGGGCTATGGTTCCCTTTGAGGGTGTGATATTGAAGTAATGGTACAATCACCAGGGTATTTGGCCTTTATCAGCCATGAATTATTTTAAATTTGAGACAAAGATATTGGCTGTAGTAGGTCTTGCTTTAACCTTCACCGACGTTCGGGAGGTGGACTAAGAATAGGCTAAAGGGAAGCACTGCTAGCTGGGAACAGAGTGAGCAGGCAGGTCTCGTGTTGGTGTGTGTGGTGTTTGGCTTTAGGAACGATGTGTAATTGTCCGTTCTAAGCTATTGATTCACCGTGTATCTTCAGAGGGCTTCTGGAGCCGTACCAAACTGCTTTGAAATTAGTTCATGTCTGTCTTTGCCTTACGCTGAAACTTAGCTTTTCTTTGTTTTCTCATCATAAGAATATTTTTCAGCATTAATCTTTAGTATTTGTGAAGAACTTTTAATCCCTTTGAGAGAAGATTACAAAATTGCAAAGTATCATTAGGTGTGAATAGCAACCTGTAATACATCTTATTTTGGACATATGTTGGTAGTTTGGAATGTGTAAATTGCATAACACCTTCTCCCTCGGTGCCTGGCTTAAACTAGTTCCATCAACGTGACTTTTTTTTAAGAACAAAGATGACTCATAAATATTTAAGGACATAAAAAAATAACTTGTTAGCACTGGATGACTTTTTACATGACATGCTGCAGTTGAATCATGTGTGGATCAGAATTAAGTTTCTCAAACACGGGCTAGATTGAGGTGCCTTTGTGGAATGAATGGGTTACAACTGAATCATCCATTGAGATATTCATCTTAACTGTAGGGTTTTCTTCCTTTCTTTATATGCTTTTTACAGTGCTCTGAAGCAATAAAATTGTTTTGTGGTGTTTTAGATGGGTGGTGGGAAACACTGGAGATAAATTCAAGTGTTCTTTCTCCCTTCCTGTTTACAAAGACTCGGGCATGCTTCGTTGCATGTCAGACTGGTACCTCTTGCTCTTGCTGCTGGGCATCCTGTTGAAGTGCCTGCTTACAATTTAGAGCCAGTATCCTTTTCGTAGCCCTGTCCTCTCCACTCTAGGAATGAGTTCTCCGACGCAAAACCCACCACATATTCAAGTATATGCCGATTAAAATATTTTGAAAATGTGTTGCTGATGTTTCTCATTGAAGTTCTTAGGAAGTTTATGACATTTTTTTAAGTGTTTTCTTCAAATTCCAACTGAATCTTATAGGATGTGTTTTTTAAAAAAAATTGTTTATTTCCTTGGCTCTAAATCAGCCAAATCAGTTATTTGTTGACTCGGGGGGTAAGAAAAGCTCATGAAAGGGACACTAGACAACTTTCTTTTGCTATTGATTATGGTAGTTTTGAAAGCTGTGGTGCAGTACAGAATGTCATTGTAGGGGCTCTATTTTTCAGTACCCAGATACTGTGTGTTTGTGTCTATCAAATGCCTCATCATTTCAGGGCTACAAAGTTTACAAGAGGTGTACTATAATAGATGATTATGTTTAATTTTCCTCTTTGTTCCAGGCATCAGAGCGAATGAAGATAGTGGATGTTATAGGGGAGAAAGTGTATCAAGATGGGGAACGTATAATTTCTCAGGTACTTGAAGTCTAAATTTCTATTTATCGTTCTTCCTTCTCTGCTTATTTTTTCCTGCTTGGAATTGACGTATAGAATATTACTGTTTGAACCAGCTTGGCATTACTTATTCTTTTAATGCCTTCAATATATTTAACCAATTCTTGAATGTTTGGGGAACAGCCAGTTCCCCAATTTATTGCTAAAAATTTATTCTATTACTTTAGTTTCTGGGTTTTTCTTCTCTCATCTGTTTGTTTTTTTATAAATGGTCTTTGCAAGGTTTCAAGAGCAGTATGCCTTAAGAAACTGAAATGAAATGTCTGTCTATGCAATTTTCCATGACAGCCCCCAGCTAGACTTCTCATAGGCACCTATCACCAGATTAAACAAAGAGTCACAGGCATGTAGTAAAGGCATCTCTAATTCCTAGGCCTGACTAAACAACAAAAACAAATGTGAAACTAAATGAAATCGTTGGGAATATTATACTAGCTGGACCCAACTCAGTTTAACTATTCTAAGAAACTATGGAGTTAATTAAAACCATTATTTTTCCTGATGATCTTAAAAAGAGCATTTCAGTGGTGGAGTAGCCTACTATATGTTTTGTCTGCTGTAATAGATCAAGGCCAGAGTGGCGGAACATGAAGCTGGACAAACTCAAGCTGCGGGATTTTTTTGGCTGTGACACAAATAACTTTTTGGAACACTGTTACTGGTGAAACACTGGAATTTTGCATCAAGTTTAGCTTGCTGTGGCTTTGTTTGTCACCAAATTGCTCTGCTTTGAGTTAATGCAAGAAAGCCCTGGGCTCACCTGAAATTGCAAGCTTTTGATGACAACCGTCATGGTGTTGTAGGAACAGAATATGACTCCGTGATAATGTCTTGAATAATTAATCTTAATTACCTCGAATGCTGCCCAACTCTGAATGCAGGAAACCGTACTGTGCTGATAACTAAATACTGCCAAATTACTTCTCTCCAAAAATACCCTCAGTTTTGTAAGTTGAAGATCTTGTTGCTTAAGACCCTGAGAAAACTGAGCTGTCATCAAAATCAAAGCTTACAAATCAGTCTCAAAACTGGGAACCCACGCAATCAGTGATCCAATTACACTGTTGGTTTTAATCTTTTGTAATAACAGAATTAAGGACAAGGATATAATTACCCTTAAAAGGAGGATTAATAGTCTGGATGGGTCTGGGTAATGGTAATACACTGCTAAAGATGATGAAATTTTATGCTTGGAAAAATGTGATAGCTCTTGTACATTATAGCAGTTGCATCAATACTATGAACTCCTTTTCTGTTGTGGATAATTTTACATTTTAATTACTTTTCTGGAATTTGACCCTTCAGTTAACGGTAGTATACTTTAAAGCACTTGAAAATTGTTGCTGCCTGCTGGTATTATGAGGATGTCTCCCACTCAGTTTGTTTTCATTCTTTTAAAAAAATAAGTACTTTTAAGTACTGTCAGAATTGTGCTGAGTGTATTAGTTCATGTTGTAATAGATGGCAATGGTGAATGAAAAGCTTTGTGCTGCGTGGTTTACGACTCTTATCGGAGGGCCTGATTTCTTCTGTGACTCCATGTTTAAATCTTGCATCTTCTCCCAGCCCATGTTTCATACTCAAGTCATAATCATCTCTCTCCATCCTTCCCATTACATTCATAGTCTCCTTGCCCACTTGACTTAGTGTCAGATTTATCTCTCTCCTCACATTGTTTCACAGTGTTTTTTGCTGAGCCGCTCCCATTGCCTTATCAGTTCCTTATCCAGCCTCTGTCTCTGTGAAGCCTTTAGTCTCTTTGCTTCTGATTCATAGCAGGAAGCATGTGCCAGCTCTCTGGTCTGACTTCCAGTCCTATACCAAGCCCACAGGGGTTGGTATAGAGATGGGAAAGTCCTCTCTGTCGCAGATAGAACTTTCAAAATACTAAGCCCTGGCAAAGCTCTCCAGAGCAGATGTAAAATATGATCTGTTGAAGATCTGCAGCCTGATGCGGTTTATATAGATGTGACAAAGGTTCTAGAAACTCTTACAGAATAGTTGAGTTTGGAAGGGTCCTCTGGAGGTCATTTTGTCCAACCCCCCTGCTCAAGCAGGGCTGCTTAGAACCCTCACCCAGGACCGTGTCCAGGCAGCTTTTGAATATCCCAAAGGACGGAGACTTCAGAACCTGTCTGGGCAACCTGTGCCAGTGCTTGGTCACCCTCACAGTGACTTTTTCATAGAAACAGCTGAATTTGACTAAAGTAAAATGTTTTTATTTCACACTTAGTTATCCAACACCACCTTATGATATCTTTCTAGAACTTGATATAAAAGGACTTGATATAAAATTTTTATTTTCTCCCACTTGCCCTCTGTGACTTACTTTCCTTTAATGGCATGATGCTGTTGAGTGCTTTATTGTTCCTCACCATTCTCACTACCTTTATACAGCTGTTGCATCATTCCTCATGTAGATAGCTTGCACTGTGGACTTCATTTTCTGTAAACTATCCTCCTCTTGCTTTCTATGTTCGTGCTCCGGAAATACAGCCATTTTGGGTTATGCTGATCTCCCACTATTTTACTCTGGATTGACTGAGCTCATACTTAGTTTAATGGATCCTTCTTCCTACTGATACCTGGAATTGCAGTCACTAAATTGGTGTTTTATTAAAACTTGTTTCTGGAAATTCTAGGCCCTGATTAGTTTCACTAACTATTGGGTACTTCTATCAGGAGCAGAAGACTTGCACTTGAGAGGTTTTGCCATATATTGTCAATCTCCTTTGCTTCTTCCTTTCCACCTGCCCTCTCACTGAATGACATGTAATAGTTCCTTCCCCAGTGGGTTCCTCTGATATGTTACCTTACCAGTCACCTTTTAATGTTAAGAATTTGAGTATTTGTCAATTCTAGCAGATTTCTGCACAAGGAGTGAATGCTTTAGTACCGTTTATACATACCTTTACAGAAAACTAAAAAATAATCTCTTTCACCTTTTCCTCTTCACAGGGTGATAAAGCAGATTGTTTTTACATTGTAGAATCTGGTGAAGTAAAAATCTTGATTAAAAGTAAGGTGAGTTCAAACTGAGTGATTAGGCTTTAGGTCAATTCCCAATTCAGTCATTTAATACAAGTGGTGGGAAGAAGCCTACCCTGACTTATTTTATTATTTTATAATATTTATCACTGTCACTCATGTGATGTAGGTTTTAAATCCCCAGACCAGTTCTGACGGGGCCAGAAGTCACTTTACTGAAGTTGGAAAGTCTTTTGCTTGTATCTGCTCCTCTGCAAGCTAATGTGATGTACTCTCCCTGGCCTTAAGAGAAGAGATGAAACTTTTCTTCTAGGATTATAGAAAACTGTAAATTACAAAACCTGGGGTCTGTTACCTGTAGTGACATACTAGACTTTGGCATCTGAAGGGATCTCTGTGCAGTCTGAAGCAGCCTTAGGGAACAACACGTTGTGCATGACAAAACCTAATGTAATAGCGGTTCCCAGAGCTGTAACAGTAAATACCTGCCAATCTCAAAATTTGTGGGCTGGCGTACACTTTTCTTATAAAATTCTAACTGAACGTGCTGCTAAGGTGTTCTACCAGTACAGAGCATGACTTGGGACTTGCTAGTTTTAAAAGCCCTAAGCCAATGAGCTATTGCACATCTGTAAGATATCTGGGATTAACTGCTGCGTCATGCAAAGACAGAACTGTATGCAAATAATTAAAATGTAATGTTTAACAGACTATGACGAGTAAAGAAGTGAATCAAGAAGTGGAGATTGCCCGGTGTCACAGAGGGCAGTATTTTGGAGAGCTTGCACTTGTTACCAACAAACCCAGAGCAGCCTCTGCCTATGCTGTCGGGGAGGTCAAATGTTTAGGTAAGCAGATGTTCCATGTTTCTAGTCACCCTTTTCTGGTCTTTGCTTGTTTTGTGGACCTTGCCTGAGTGAGCAGCTATTCAAAACCTAGCAGCCTTTTGGTGACTGGCGGTCAGACACGAGAAGCTAGGAGTGGATCTCCACGTAGGAGTTTGAGAAGCACCACTGCTTCCTGCCAGCAGGTTCTGGTTTTTCTGCTTGTGCAGCCTGTGCTCTTTGAAGGGGTAAGTAGCACCAGCTGCTGTCTGCAGCTTGCTTGTCACACACACACCTTTCAGGTGATCTTTTAATGCCAGTGTGGTGTGTATTTGAATTCTGTATTTATGCTTGGGTCAGGTGTGTATTTCATTAACCTGGTTTCTCCAAATAACAGTACGGAGGGAAATCAGAAATACGATTTCTGTTTCTGTGGTTTCTATTGAAGCCTCAAACCTGAATGGGTCGGACTAGGGGTCTGTGTTTTGAGTTCAAAAAATAGATTGGCGTGTGGTGTCCTTTTTGACAAACAATTTTGTTTTCACTTCTGTTCCTTTGCAGTCATGGATGTGCAAGCATTTGAGAGGTTGCTTGGACCCTGCATGGACATTATGAAGAGGAATATAACACATTATGAGGAGCAGCTGGTGGCAATGTTTGGCTCTAGCATGGACCTGATGGATCCAGGGAATTAGGCACAGGGTACCTCAATGCCTTCTCAGTTCAAGACACAGAAAAGCCTCCTATCAGCAACACAACTCACAAGGAAAATGGACACTACGGAACAGTTACTGCTGCTGTCTTCTTGGGCATTTTAGAAACCATAAACAAGTCTCAGCACAGATGGATTGCTCACTCCCTGCCTCCACTTTGCTGCTGATACTTCATTATTAGACCTAGATTAAAGATGATTCTAACCCTATGTTCACTTACTTGGTTCAGAATGGCATCTGTCCAACAGTTCAAGTGCCTGATATGAAACCCAAAGTGTGCAAGATATAGAAGCCTCCTTCCTTCTCGTGTTACTGTTGGGATAAATTTTCAGATCAGATTCAGTAGCGGGAGGTTGCCTGTTCTGCAGAGGCAACCTGTGAAATACGAGCCTTTTACGGGCTTATTACCTTCATCTGATGCTTTCCTTACACAATGTCAAATTTGCTTTTAATTGTAGCATCTGGGGTTGAAGTTGAAATATCAATAGAGCCAATTTAGTAAGGTGGCACTGAAGTTTTCTTCCACCTGCTGGAAGGTGCAGGTACTATAGCTCTTTAAACCAAGTAAACCGAGCTGGGGACATGGGAGAGTCTGCTTAGCAACAAAATGCAGAAAATCAAGCATTACTATATTTTAAGTGTTTCCTGAGCAGCAAAGAAAATTGTTTTACTCTATGCTGCCCAAAAAAGTGCAGTGGTTCAGATCAAATGGCCTGAAGGTGTCATAATTGTCATCTCCCCAAATTTCCTCCTTGTTCCCGACACTGAGTACATTTTATTGTGGTGAGATCACAATATATGACCTTCTCTTGCTTACAGAGATCCTTTATACTGCTAGATTTCCCAGGGCGCTGTTGTTGACCGGGTCAGTTTTAAAGCTTTTTAAGGAGGTGAATGTTTTGTAATTTAAATGAAGACTACTTCTGTACTTGTTTACAGGAGCTCCCTCCGTCCTAACATTTCACAGTATTCTAACTTCATTAGACACTTGGATGCTTCCAAATACCATGTTGATTTGCTAAACTTTTCAAAAGTTGGCAACATTTGACTTTGTAAAGCAAATGTCTTTGCTAACTACGCAGTTGGTGTGTTTGAGGAGTCTTTTTGGTTTAGGTGATAACTAAGCTAATGATGTTTATCTAAAATACCTGTTAAATTTGCAGCATTTATTAGTTAGAACATATTTCTATAGCTTTAATGACCTTAATTGGCATACTGCTGAGATTTTATCAAGAGTATTATCTAAATAAGAATCAGACCATAAGAAGGACATTTTTATGGTGTACAAACAGAATATTTATTAAGACATTGAATTTGTAGGTAATAAATCTAGTGACCCTTTGAATTTGCATTCTTCTGCAGCTGGTGCAAAACTTACTGGTGTTTTATGGGGTTATAAAATTTTAATTGTGGATGCTAGTATAACAGAACCTGCTCTTTTTATTCATGGCCACGTGAGCAAGATTAGAAGGATGCTCCTGTTGAATTCCTGCTTCTAGTTGTCACAGTGGACATTTCTCTGAGGCACGAGATGCTTAGCTGCAACTCTTAAGTTGATTTCTGGACAATTTTTTTTTTTCCTGAAATGGATGAGCTCCTCCCAGGTCCTGCAATATGAGTAAGATGGAAACTTGATAAGTTTGAATGGCTGTTGTCCAGTTATTGTAATTGGAGTCATATTTTTATATAATGCAAATGATTTGTAATGGACACCACTGAACTAGGTGTTTCCATATTATTAAAGTCCTGGTTGTGATGTCTAGTGGCTGTTCTAACTGCATGCATTTTAGAACAGTGAATTTCCCTTGCTTTATTCTGGTTTTTTATTGTAAATTACAGCCAAAGCAGCAGCAGCAGGTACTTCATTCATGCTTCCAAGGTTTAACACCAAAGACAAAATCATTCTTTTGATTACAGAATTAAAAAAAAAAAAAAACAAACCACACAAAAAAAGAACCAAACCAACAAACAAAAAAACAAGGAAAAAAGAAAAAAAACCCCACCCCACTAATCAGGTCCTTGCATTGATAACAAAACTTTAAGATACTTTGGGTTCCAAGGCGACAGTCTGAAGCCAGCTCATGACTGTCCTGTGAACCAGACATAAACTGGTCTGCAGAACAGCATGAGTTTCTGTGCTGCCCAAACTGTGTCACGTGAACTAAAGAGAAACTTGCTGTGAATAATCATCAGCTGGGCTTTGTTGCTCCCAGGCAGAATATCCTCTCCTTTATCTGGAGGAGCCTGGCAGGTTGGGCTGCCTTACAGATGGATTCTGGTTCTCACAGCCTTTGGTTCTCTGTAGGACAGGACTGTATACCTCAGCATATGCAAACATTGGCAATTGTTTTGAAGCTTAACCAAAAGAACAGGCAAGGCTGACGTTAGATTCTTAAGGTAATTCTGCCTGGAAGGGAGGATTTGATGGCTTTTAGAAGTCAAAGGAAAGGATGGGAACATAAAGCCAAATGATTGGGATCCCATGCAAGCAAGAAGCTTTTGAAGTTTTACCTTTCTCTAGACTCCCTGAAGCAAGGGCATACTGGGCAATGCCATCCTGCATCCAGGATCTGTGACATCATTCTGTCGTGAAGAGAGGCAACCTGACCTTGAGCTGAAAGAAAATGATCCTGTAAAAAGGCTCGTCCATTTAAAAGCTATAATTTGCAATGTGCCTGATTAGTTTGGTCTGGTTTAACCAATTCTGTACAATTTTGGAGCATGAAGATAGTGAGAGAAGCTTGTAGTGAGATACTCAACATGGCCAGGTGTCTGGTGAGAGCACCGGCAGTGAGCAGAGCTGGAAAGCATGTGAGGGCGATACTGAGACCAGAGAGTAGAGAGTGAAGTGAGGTGCCTCTTCATAAAGATCTGCCGCATCACTGTATCTCAGCTCCTCCCTTTTCACCATGACTGTTCCTTGCAGTTGTTGTGGAGAGCGAGCCCAGGTGTTTTGTTGTTAGTGCTCAGTGTTCAGTAAATCTGCCGTGAAGTCTCAGAAATTGGCAAGGGAGAGAGATCTAGTTTTTAATAAAAGAACTCAGCAGCAAAGTGGGCAAAGAGGATAGTGTCTTTGAGACTTAGAGGGGGAAAAAAGCCTCTTGTTTGTGATTCCCTGCTTGTGATTGTTGTGAAGTCAGTGAGAGGAGCTTCCAGTGGTCAAATATCCTGGCATACGGTATTTCTGTTTAATGCCACAGCACAGGTTTCAAAATGTAAAAGAACAAAAAAGGGCACAAAAGTGTTCTCTTTTTAGAAACAAAAGTGCAAAGCTTAAAACTTTAAAACTTTAAAAACAAAGTGCAATTTTGCACAGAGGGCAAAAACAGAAACCCCTTTGAATGTTACTTCGATTCTTTCTTTTCCATTGGCTGAAAGCAGACTCTTGTTCTTGACATGTATTTGTAAACTAGTCTTGCCAAAATACAAACATTTGGGTTTTTTTCAGTCCAGATAGTTTTTGTTGTTACTGTCCTTGCTGATTATTTTCACTTTTTTAAACCATATATTTTATTTCAAGAGGCCTTCCTTGTGGATTTCCTCCTGACAGTCTGCAGTGCTACACTGCTATTTCAAGACGCAAGAGAAAGTCACTAACCTCACAGGAGAACACTCAACTCCGCTTAGCTGGCTGGAGCTCATAATGCGCTACTAATTTTCCTCTGCTCTGTGGGGCAGGAGGGGAATTAAATTCTACATAAAGTTGCTACCTCAAGGCTCCAAGTGCTTTTAAAGGTCTTTCACTTGGGAGAATTTCCTAAGAGTTCTTAAAATTGGTCTGTTCTTTTGAGTTAAATGTTGGGTTTTTTTAATTGATTCATTGAGGGACCCTTATTTTAATTCATTTTACATTTAATACTTGATTCTCAAAGGATGAACAGCTGTGAAGTTTGGTTCTTGCACTATAGTGTTGAACATGAAAGGAAAAGATCTGCCATATAAACATATGGTTTTAACAAGTCAAACCACTCTGGGGGTTCAGCTTCACTTTCGGTTAATAAAAAACTGTCATGTTGTGTCCAGCCTTCCTGTATGGTCCTGTGTGCGCTCTTTATTGACTCACTGCAGCTGACACAACCCCCCAGTGCTCTCATCAGGAGTGGACTTCACAGCAGCTCACTAGATTTCCTCAGAGTGCCTGAGTTACTGTTGCTTGTGTTATCAGAGCCTTACGGAGAACAGCACTTGCCCTGTTGCAATAAACAAAAGAGATTTATACATTACCTGACCACCAAGTTTTGCTGTTTGGTGATAAAATTTTACTAATATCTTAAAAATAATACCCGTTTCTGTAGACATTATTGCTCCCAATAAAACTGGCTGCTCTGACCTGTCTGCCACATTATCGTAGAACTGATTTATTGTTTGAGCACTGTGCTGACTGGTTCTTGGTTCCTAGGAGAAAGACAGTATTCCTGAAGGTCTCTTGCTGGCCTACACTTTTACAGCAAGCTTTATGTGACAAGCTGCCTTTTTTTAACCTAACTAACACTTTAAAAAAAAAAAAATTACTTTGGTCTGTGTGAAATTGCCTGTTCAAATAATCAGTATTTGCTTTTGCTGAAGTTTTGTTTCTAAACATTTAGTATTTTATGTGCAGTTTTAAAATTAGTCTGGGAGAGTAGTTCAGAGGGATTGCAGGGCTAAAATAATCATGGGAAAGCCTCTGCTGGAATACAGTACTCCAGCTTTGGGCACTTAAACTCTGGGAAGATGTTCGTACCTAAAGGGGTCAGAGGGCAGCAGCGTGATAAACAAGTATCTGGAAAATGTTACATTTTACAGAAGGCCAAGGAAAAACAGAGATTTTTTTTTCTTTCTTTTTCTGATGGAAAGAAGGACAGGGGAAAGCGGGGCAGGGAATATTTAAATAATGAGGAATGATCCAATATTGACTAGGACAGACCTATTAATACGGGACATAAGCTACAGCAGGGAAGCTGTTGATTAAGCATTGAATATATCTGTCCGGAAGACAGCTAGAGCAGACCACTTGGGGGAGTGTGAAGTCTTCCAGCACTACATTTTTTAGTTGTGTTTTTTTTTCCCCCCAAACGTTGTAAACTGTCTCTGCTGAACGCTTAGCATGTCTGTCTGAGGCAGGGGTGGATTAGATAACGTTGCTGTTTTCTTAGGAATACTTCTTTAAAATCACCAAGGGCTTTAGCTGACACAAATATGCTGCTTCCAGGCTTTGCGCCACGTCAGCAGTAGGAAGATGAAAACAGCTCTGTGCCTGTAAAAGATGGGGAGATGTGCCCTTTGCAGCCCAACATGCACATAGGCTGGTGGCGTCCTAGGGCTTGGGTCCAAAGCTTGCCAGGCACCTGGGAGAGAGGAGGCCAGGCTCCCTGCGGGATGGAGAGAAAACCCCGAGTCCAAATAGAGAAAAATATCTTGAACCATGAAGTTGCTTTGCACAGACCGAGCAGCTCCATGGCAAAGGCAAAACGGTGTCTTGTGAGCTGGGCCCTAACTCAGGCGCAGCAGTGTTCCCCTGCTGGGGTGATTAATTCCTGGGTAACCCTTTTTTCATAAAAACAAGTAAGATTCTGTAAAGTTTTTATGCTGAGGATGATGTTTCATCACTTTGGCAGAGCCAAGATGCTTCCACCTTTTCTGCTGTTTCTCTCCGAAGGATGTATGTCGCACCAAGCTTTGGATCAGCTATGAGGAACAATGCTGGTACTAAAATTGCGTTACCTCCCAGTAGGTGACTGGTGAGGTGTGAAGCCGCGCTGCCAGCCTGCTTCTGTGCACTCTTCTGATCTCTTCCCGTGGTGCGTACCGCAGAACGGAGGCTGGGATAACATGGTGCCCTCCGCCACGCGGCGCCAGACGACACGCTCCAGCGGGAACCGCACCAGCGCCAACACAAGTTGTTCAGCGGGGAAGTGAAGGAGCGGCGCCGCTCGCCCCTCTCCGACGGCACGTTTATTGCCGAGCGTTCAATATTTGTCTTTCTGAAGCTCAAAGCTAGCGCGTAGCGCTCGGAAACACCATCTGTTCCCGCCAGCTTCCCAGAGACTAACTCCAGACCCGAAAGCTGCTCGTTGCCTCCCTCAGCCCGGAGAGGCGATGCGGGGGTTTTCCCACGCAGCTGGGCGCAGGCGTCGCCCGGGCCGCGGCACGCAGGAAGGCCGCAGCCGCCGGGGCCGTCCCGGAGCAGCGGCGAGCGCAGCCCTTCCCCGGCCGCCGCCTCGGCCTGCGGGAGAGGCTTCGGGGCGGGCAGCGGCTGATGGCGGCGGCCTCGGCGGGGGGCC
>VZSF01004790.1:170335-248754 GCA_013398295.1 Chionis minor
GGTCCGACCGGCGGGGACGGGGATGTGGCGGTGCCGCCGGCGGCCTGTGCCGGACTTGTTGGGCTCCTGCTCCTCCTCCTCCCCGGCGAAGCCCCCGGTGCGATGGGGCAGCGCGCCTCGGGCCACCTCCGACCCCGCGGCGAGGGAGGCCTTGTGCCTCCTGGCTGAAGAAATGGGTGTAATTTCTGGGGGTTTTTGGTTTTTTTTTTTATTATTTTTTTCCCCTCGGGGTGTGCTCCCGCGCTCGGAGCAGTGGTGGGGCTGGGTGCCAGGCTTCGGCAGCTGAGGGGCTGTCGTGGCGGAGGGGGCTGCCCTCGCCCCCCTCTGCCACCCCTGTCACTTCACCGAGGCGGCCGGACCCGCTTTCCCCATCGTGGGGAGCGGTGACACCCGGCACGACGAGCCCTGCCGCCACTTTTGTGTCACAGATTAATTCTTCTGGGCTGAAGTAGTCTGCATCCTCGCCGCCTCCATAAGAACCCCACCATCCGTGAGCGGCGAGACTCCCCATTTCATCATCTCCCCTTTGCAGTTATTTCCCACTTTAAAAAAAACCCAGGTTTGCTTATGGTGTGAAAAAGCAGGCAGTTCCCTCTGCCATTCGCAGCACTGTCGCTTCTGATGCCCGCTGCCCCTGGGAGCAGCGGGATGCAGGGATGCGGGGCTGTCAAGGAGGCCGGAGGTGCCTGAGCAGCAGGTACGGCGCAGGAGACGTGTTTGACATGGCGAGAGGGTGTTCCTGCTGCCCCGCACACAGCGCCGGTGCCCGCGCTGTTGATCTCCCTTCCTGGTTCCTTGCACCTTGTGAATACTCTTATTAACCTGAATTACAATAGTTGCGGGTTCACCACAGGATGCACAACTAATCTGCAGCTTGTCTCATTAAATACTCTTCCTGTAAGTAATCCATACTTAAGAAGTGGAGTGTTTTTTTGCGTGAGGAACTCACGTTGACTAATGTTCCAGTCTTCCTCTGAGCAGAAATTACATATGAGAAATTGTCCAGAAGGTCTTGTGAATCTAGCAGGCTACGGCTCTCAATTGTTGCGACTCTTCTTATAAATAAAACTGATGAGGTTTATTTTCTGGCGAGCCTGATACCTTTTACCTGTTTCAATAGCTGAGGGGTGCATGTGCCAAGTCCTGTGAGACGCTGTGTAACTTCTAACGCTCCCCAGTTAAAGTCCAGGTTACAGCTGCATTGTTAACTTGTTTCCAGCACGCCTTATTACACTTTATTTGCTAATGCAAATGACAATAGCTTTTTGTGTTCTTTCCTTTGGTTTGCATGATTCTGGTTGGGGGAGGGGGAAGTCACAAAATTCTTTTAGAATGAGCACTTGGAAGGAGTTTTTCGATCCAGACTCTGTGCGTGTGTGTCATCTTGCCTGGGTGAGTGTGATAACAAATGTTGCTCCCCCCCCTCTGTCTTTCATCTCTGTATTCTGTTACTAACGGATGTTCAGAAGAAATTCTCTACTGATTTGTTCTGATCTTTTGTTAATAACAGAATGCTGGAGCACTGTGCCTTTTGATTTCAAATCTGTCTCTAAGATACATCTATTAGTAATTGTTTGTTTTCCTGCACAAGCCCTGTTGATAGTTGAAAGATGGCTTGAAGTGTGTGTAGCACAGATGGTTTATATAGAGGCAGCGTGGGGTATCAAAATACAGGAAGCCATAATACGGAATTGGTTTCTTATTTGATGCAATTCAACTGTTTTGTCATTTTGGACACTTCGTCTTATGTCCCTGGTATCTGAATAATTTGTTTATTGATAGGTGATGCTGTCCTTGATTTGAACCCTGATCTGGTTTAAATAAGCCACGCAAATAGATCCCTCTGTTTGAAGAGGTGTGTAAATTAAGCCCCTCAAACAAAGGTTGAAGTGCTTTTGTGGGGCATTGAGATGTTATATTGTAGATATAAGGAAGTAGGTTGTCATTAACTGAATGCTTTTTGGGTTTTTTTCTCATCCCTCTTCAAAGGAGGTAGATCTATACAATTCTTCATCCCAAACTAACGTTTGGACAACTAGGTCTTCGCATGCTAGACTTGTTCTAAAGCTGAAATACAAAGGCATCCGTGAATAAAATTTCTCTTCTTTTGTCAGCAGTACGTAGTAAGATTTTATAATGCTGCTTAGTATTGCAAGAATTGCTTTAAACTTGCATTTCACTCATATGAAGATGATCTAGGTCCAGTTTAGATGCAACTTCAACGTGGTGACTGAAGTAGTAATAATGTAAACCTTCTATGGGTGCTGAAAATAGCCAGTCTTCTGAACAGCCAGTGAAGGAAACAGTGAAGAATTTCAGGAAGAGCTTTGTGGACATGGTGACGGAGCAAGCAGAAGACCAAAGCTTGTGTCAAATGAATAGTTTGCTTGTCTATTCTAAGCAGCTTCTGTTAATTTAGATTTAATACGACAGACTGAGTAAGTGTAAACTTAATAGCACTGACTCAAGGGCTGTACTTGGCAGAGGCTGAGTTTCTGTTTCCTGGGGATGAAGGTGAAACTAAAAAAACAAAACTGAAAACAAAACTTGAAACTGCTGCGTGCTTACCTGAATTCTCCAGAAACCTAAGAAGGGACTAAGCTAGTATTTAAAACGTTCTTTTGAGGGTTTGCACTTTTTGCTTAGTAAGAGCATGTCAACCCTCTAGTAAATGTGGTTTGTAGATTGTTAGGAAATCAATTGCAAAATCTTCTGATATGCTTACGAGCTCTTTATGTTTCTTTCAAGTCAGAAGAGCTCAGAAGTTCTTACTTGAGTTAGTGCATCTCAGGTGGTACCTAATCTCCACGCTTTTGTGTTGCAACAAAGAAATTGTCAGCTGAGGTTTTCTTTTTGCATATTTATTTCCAATGATAACTGAAGATGAAAATGATGCCTCTTCTTTTTTACAGGAGTTGTTTCCCTGGTTAAATGTGTTACAAGCAGCCTGAGTTCTGCTGCAATGTGCACTTAGGCACAAATAATTCTCTAGTGCAGTGTTTATGGAGTCCTCTTCATTTTGAAAGCCAAATACATTCATGTTGCAGGTGCATTCCAATGGTACCTCACTTAATAGACTTGAAACTGCATGAGCAAACCCTGTCAGCTTCATTTTGTCTGCTGCTATATGCTTCAATCCCGAGCACTGCATACAAAGACAGAGTATAACTTCCAGGAGTGTGTTGGGCACCTTTTCATAGGCACGGTTTGGTGCTCATAGTAGGTATCCGTTCCAACTGTTTTGCAGAAAGTGAAGTTGTTTTGTTGCCATTGTGTTCCTTGAATTCAGTAGGAGTGGAATTGCGTCCAGTATATTAAGCCGTTTGCATGTGTCTCACCTTAACGCTAAATGTTGTGTTGTGACAACAGAGGCGTTTTCAGCACTAAAGCTTTAATAAGTTTGGCTATTGAACTTGTTTCATATTGGAATATTTCATCTGTATACTCACCATTTAAAAGTGGCTTTCTTTCTAAGCCTTAAAATAGGATGCTATTTTCTTCGGCAGTAATCTAGGCGTATTCCTTAATAAGAACTGCACATCTGTACATACAAGTTTTGGAGCACTTTAAAGCAGTAAAACCACTAGCAAGTTATAGGTATACTTCTGAACATTCCTTAATTCTTTTCTGAAGTGATTTTCCTTTTTCATGCATTTCATGTAGAAATTGAAGTAGTGAAACAGCCAATTTTGCTACAGTACATTGTTGTCTTAAAGGCATTTGGAAATGAACAGCTGAAATAAATCCCTCTCATAACATACTTTCAGAGTTTTTCGTTTTCCTTAAGCAATGATGCATGTTGACACTCATAGCTTTTAGATTAGAAAAATGTTGAAAAAGCATTTATATTTTTCCTATATTGTTCTGTGCTACGAAAATGGAGCCATATGTTTCTAGAACTGTAGGATTTATTTTAAAAGCTTGTAAAGGACTTTGCACTCTGATTTATAAGGAATTCAATCTCTACCAGGTTGCCTTCACTTTAGGGAAAAAAAATCGTGAAGCTACTTTTAGAGGCAACTTTAGACAGGGAACTATTAGAGTTCACTTGTTTGAGGTTTTGAAAATGCAGTTCCTCCACTGGATTTAGTAAGTAAGCTTGACCACCTCCCACCTTCCCCTACCCAGCTTGAGGTCAAAAAAGATAGCTGTTTCATTGCACCTAATTTTAGATACCCCAACATTAGGGTTTCCACTGGTGAGTTTCCTAAATCAGTATCGTGTTTGTAGCTCCTGCAGAGATTGCAGTCAAAATAGTAGTTGTCACATTATACCCTAGAGAATCTATTGCCTTAGAGATCTTCCGGTGTACTTAAAATATATTTATCAGCTACTGAGTATTTCCTGAAAAATACTGAGTATTTTGCTCTTCTGGTGAAGGCCATGGTGATGCAGGGTACTGAACAGCGGTTATTTCTCTTGTCTCTCTCCAGAGCTTTTCTTGTTCAGTACATTTCATTACATGTAAATGCGTGTCCTATTTTTTTTTTTTTCCCTGCAGTTGTCCTACTTCATAGCTTTCACTTGTTGAATGGCTTACTCATTACTACACCAGCCATACAGCACGTGTGGAGCTATATAATGTCCCTGGACAAACACGTGTGTTGTTTAAAATGCAGGTAAACACCGCTGTTGCTGCTCCTACCTCAGATGGGTTTAATGGCAGGTTGTGCAATAGCAAATAAGTACTGTGCCCTGTAGCGAAGAGGTCCCGGAGTCTGAGCAGCTTTCCTGATTTTGTTGCTACTTTTCACATGGGAGATTTTCTAAATAAACATTTAAAAGAGCTTCTTACTAGAAATTGTTCCAATCCAGCCTACTTAAGCGGGGATTGTATTCATGCTTAATTAGGCTTTCCTCTCTTTAATGCTTATAAAATGAAGCCCTTTCAAACTTTCTAGTTGAGGTGACCTGAAGGTGACCTGGATCTTTATAATGGTTGGCTTTTCAAGCCTGTTGGATTAAACAGATGTACAGCAGAAATCTGTGAAAAACAGACTGACTACCCCAAGCCAGAAATTATTTTCTTGGGAAAACAGAATGTATTACCCAATATTGTCAAGACTCTCTACATTTCATTATATGAATTTCTAAATCCACCACTTGTTCTCTCCTATTTTGTCTTTGCAAAGGCCTTTCTTTCCTGTTTGTTTCAAAAACTAGGAAAGATGATAAACGGCAGTTGTTAAACATTTGGACATGCTTTGCTGTGTAACTTTCACCTAGGAATGTTAACAAAATTATCTGAGCTGCTGATGCTGATGTTTTAAAAAGTGTTGGAATATCAGAGAATAATCTTGGTGAATGCGTGTGGGGGAAAACCAGCTAAATGTTGGCTCTTTATGCAAATGGGTAAGTTCAGGATAACATTAATTCCAGGCTGTGATTACGAAACTGTTATTGGCAGAGGCTTGGAGAAATGCAGCGTGGTTGTCGGTGATCCATGTGGATGTTTGGAAAATACTCTTTTTCAGAAACTCCATCCAGCGCTCTGTAGTGGTAGGAAGAAGATTTTAGGAAATGACAGTGTGCAACCAGGGTCATACAGCTTTCCCTGCTCCTGACCTCCTCCTCCCAGCACTGGTTTCCGCTTTCTTGACTGATCGGAGCAGCCAGGAAATGATCCTAGAGGTAAAACTGCTTTGCTTGGCATGTTTAAAAATCTGTGCTGAACTGCTGCTGCTGGAATATCAAGGTTGTGGTAGGATCTGGCTCAGCAGTATTGGTAGGGAGGGCAGCGGCCGTACAAACCGTACCTGTGTGGGAGTCTGGAGGGGCTGGGGGAGGTTGTCCCGGGGAAGGGTTTTATGGCCTGCCTGGTTGGTGGCTCTGATGTAGTTGCTGCCCACAGGCAAAATCAGTAGTGTGAGGTTCTCTGTCTTCTGCAAGCTGAGACCTTGCTTTGCCAACTCGCAGCTGTTAGGGCTCCTTTGAAGTTGTTTGGTAAACTGAGTCATAGGGAAGATTTTGAGCCATTCACATAGGAGTGAAAAACACCATGGGAATTTCTGCATGAGTGTAGCTAACCTAGACCTCACTGAGCCTGGTTGTTGATCCCTAAAATTGTCGGCAGGCGTGTATTATTAGCAGTTTCTCAGGCCTTTTCCATTGTATTTTCCTGTGCTAGATGATGCAGCTAAACAGAAATGATAGTGAGTGTGCCTGTTTTCCTTACACGGTCATTTATTTCCTATGGGCACAGTCTCAGTCCCACTATCAAGTCACTCTGTCTCAGAAGAAAATTGTTGTAATTCAGATTTCTTTTCCTAGACAAAACAGAATTCAGCGGAGTAATAAAAGCTTTTGTGCCTTTAGGCTTTTTCCTTGCGGAGTTGAAGGCTCTTCTTTGGTCCTATGGGAAGCATATATCAGTGGTGCTAATTATAATCCCAAGACAAGCTTGTCGCTGTGCGGAGGCAATAGGAAACTCACTGAAACTTAGCATACTGTGTCTGCCGATTATGTGTAGCCATGGCAGATATTGGGAATGGTGTTGTATTTCTTATCGTGGCTTTTCTACTAGAGCTATTCTTTGACTTTCAGTCTTGTTATCAGCTTTAGGAAAAAAAAAAACCCAGAAGACCATTTAGGCTTTTTTGTTATTCGTATTGACAACGTAGTTCTGAAGCGGCCAATTCTTCGTTACGGTCCGCGCTGATGGAGAGAGCACGGTGGGGACTTGGCTCTTCTGTCCATACAGAACTGAGGACCACGTCTGGAGAGCGATGCTCTCTTGTTTCAGGTTGTGAACCCATGGTGTAAAGAAGGCACTCGATTAGCGCGCTTTAGGGTGCCAAAGCGGAACTGGATGGGAAAATGCTGGAGTCTGTGTGGAAAAAATAGTTGTGTCCCAAATCTAGTTTTGTAAGATAATCTTACTGCGAGAGTGAGCTCTGAGCCCCGTGTTGTTTATCACCGGGCTCTCCAGAAGAGACGACTGTCGTATTGATCAGAGTGGTTGCATGCGATGAGACGCTTTGACAGTTGTCTAATGGGTTTGTGTGTTCTGCCTGGCCGAGAGCATTTTCTTGGAGTACAACAGAACAGGTTAATCACTGGGTAAAGACTAAGTGCTACAAGGCATTGAGCAATAACTCTGCTTCTTTCAAAATCCTAGAAAAGATGAATGGCTTGAACATGGTGAATCATCATTGACATGGTTTTTCAGAGAAATGGCCAACGTTCCTTTGAGACTTGCTGAATAAGCAGTTGCTGCAATTTTTTGTCTGTGTGTGAAGTAGCCTCTTCCTACTTCCCAAAATACAGCAATGGTTGCAAAACAGGAAAAGCCACGTTACTGGTGAATCTGGGTTTCCGGGTGTCCCTTTAATTGTGTTCCGTTGCAGTTTCCAAACATAATTACACCAGTTGAATTGAAATCACCTCTGTGGAATTTTGTTACTATATGAGGATTTGAGCTTCTTGTTTTGCAAGAAAATAACCTTAATTACAATTTCAAATGCGTAGGAGAAGAGAATATGGAGAGACCATGTCAGTCTGACTTTCTGAAAAGAGACACTCTAATTCCAGTATGATCGTTATATGTTTTGTTTTGTGACATCTTGGATTTCTGTCATTTCCACCTGAGCTGCTAGGACCTTAAGTATTTTAAATCACTTTGGTTTTCATACTTACTAGTCTTGAATTTGTTCTCAAGGCTAGATGGTTCAAAATTGCTACAGATATTTGATAGTTGTTGATGATGAAAGATATTTTATATGAATTTTAGAAAATGGAATAGCATTTTTGCATGAGCAGCATTATGCTTTGGAATGAAACTTCAGTAAACAAATTCTGGATTAGTCAAGGATGACCACACAAGGTAGAGCCATCTGATAAGTGTTGCCTTTGCCTCTTGTCTGGAATAGTCATAATTCTTGATTTACACTACCTACTTTTCATGGTGGTAAATGTTAAATGAGAATTTAATCCTACAGAGGGATTCTGTGATGTGCCCCACTTTGTTTGCTTGCATCCAGTGGTGTAGTTATGCTTTTCAGTGTACAAGCTTTTAATTTCATTTCATTTGAAAGAGGAATATTAGTTCTGTGTGGTTCTGAAGGCAACTTCCAAAACCAGAAGACGCTTTGCAGTACCTGAAAGAAGTTACTAATTAATGCCTGTTGTGGATTTTTAATTGGGAAGCTGAATTTATAATACTTCATAGATCAAATGCTCTATTGAATAATCTAGTTGGTATGCAGGTGCATGCCAGATAGGGTTATCGTAACAGAATGGACAAATTTGGTATATAAACTCAAGGTGCTGTAAATGCCTTTGTTTATTTGTTGTTATTTTGTTATTCTTGATAATTTGGTGTGTAGCATTAATTTTAATATCTGAAAAAAATGTGCATAATGCTCTGATCTGTCCTTTTTGTTTGTGTAATACCCCTATCAGTGTAAGCAGTTCAGCAAAATCAGGTGACATTTGAAATCGTAAAATTATTCAGCACTTTACATAAAATACATTTGAAAGTTTGTACCGGGGTGAATGAAGTCATCTGAGCTGAATAGCAAATGATTTATCATGTGATGCTTGCTGCACTGCAGGCAATAACTGGGTGGGTGCTCACGCGTCGCTTGGCACAAATGCAAAGAGCTTTTTGCATGTTCCAGCTTAGAAAGACTGTGAGCCATGGCTTGAATCTGACCTTGTTCTAGAATTTCTCGTTCTCAACTCTGGATTTTGGAGCTGCAGGTGTGCAGCGCGACCGAGCGTGTTCTGTGAGACATCCTGGGGCATTTAGTGGTACTTTGAGCACCGGAGGTGGGTCCTGCCACCCTTGGCCAAGCACAGCAGGGAAGGTGAATGTGCTTAAAAGGCACTGGGGACATAAAACCTTTCCTGCAAGGTCAGGCTGATACATTTGGGAGAAAAGTGTAAAATCCCAGGTACCTGCGTGGCTTCTTCCCCCTCTTCTGGCTCTGCGTGCTCTCCAGCTCTCTTCAGTGTTGAGAGTTGCATTTTCTCAGGCAGCACCTTACGTTTTGGCTCTCCATTTTCATGTTTTTTCAATGTGAATTATGTGTCCACAGAATTATCTGTGTAATACGACTTTAGAAAGAGCTGCATTTATAGAGCTTTGTGTATGCAAATGGTAAAGGAAGTATCTGTTACTACACTTAGCCCAGATTAATTTTATTTCCTTGCTAATTAAACAATACCTAAAATGGAGATTATAGGCTTTCTAGGAAAAGAACTTGCCTCATTTATGATCTTTGAAATGTCAAAAGTGTTTTTAGAGCTGTTTTCAAACTTAAACAGAGTAGGGGGAAACAAAATCACGGCTTCCTTGCAGAATGTTTGAGTAGGTGCAAAAAATACTTCATATCTATTCTTGAGATAATTAGAAAAATCACAAATCTCAAATGAGGATATTGCTTTATTGGCCAGGTATTGGTCTACAGAACGTACAGTGGAGCCTGAAATGATGAGCCTGAAAAGAATTGTGCTTTATGAATGTAATTGTGGTGGTGGAATTATTCATTCTTAAAATTTAAAAGTGGTTCACTGAGATTTAGATGTCTCTGCATAGTTAGTATAAGAAGTGATTAACACTAAGCATGCATTATAAATGAAGAATTATCATCATGAGAAACTGATACGTTCCAGTTGCTCAAACACACCCCAAGGCCTTTGTGGTAACCTTTCTTGTACAAAAATGATTGGAGGTTGGGCAGCTGTGGGTATTTACTGGCATTTTATTCTGTTATGATGGTGGCAGTAATTCCCAGGGGCTGCTTGTTAGGCATTGGTGGTGAAGCGAGGAGAGGTTTCTTAAGCTGTTGTCAGTAGAGATGCGTGGTGAGTATGGTCTTACCACTTTTTTCCATAACTAAATGAAACTGTTCAAGTGCTTCACATGTGGGTCTGCACCCTCTTGGACCTCTCTGTGTTGTTTTCTACTCCATGAAGTAGAGAGAGACAGCTGCTAGTAATGGGTCTGAGCAACTCTGACCTTCACTCAGGCACTTAAAATCTGGATCTGAGATTTCTGCTTCTGAATGTTTCTTAATTGAGTAGTGGTCATATTTGGAAAAATACCTAATAACTTTCTTCAGCTCATTATTCTCATTTCTAATAACTTTTTCCTTTTATTAGGAATACATAATCCGTGTTCAGAGAGGAGTTTCAGCAGAAAACAGTTGGCAGGTAATTTCTTAAACTGTTGTTCATGTAACCAGGATGCCTTTTTAGGAAGAACTTGAAAATTGTCTCTTCCTAGATTTTAAATTTGAGCTGGAGAGGGGAATATTTGTTTGGAATTGAGAACATGAAATGCTTGAATACTTTGGGTCAAAAGCTAAGGCAGTATTGCTGCTAGCTGTAGAAGGCATGGTGTCTGCTGCCATTGTGAATATTCCAGGAAAAATGCCTGTCATGTGTTACTACTGTGTGTTGGCATGACCATAATTTTTAAATCTCAAATGCCAGTTTGCCTTCCTTAGTGCTAAAATCGCAGCCTTTCTGATAAATGACCAATGAAACCTAGAAGTAGTAATGAAGATGACTATGAAAAGTTGTTGCTCCTAATATGTGAAAAACTCTTTGTTTGCAGACAGCTTTGTTTGTGGTATTTTGTTTGCAAGTATTTTTTTAAGCTGTTTTAAGATAATGTTTAGAAATGCATTTTTGACCTGGTCGAGATGTGATTAAAAATTCTTCTTTGCTCTCTGGCAATGTGACATAAATCCAGCAGTTACACATTTGTACAAAAATGGTTAAAAGAAGAAGAAGATTATACATGGGAATTACTTTTGTCTGATGGGATTTTGAAGAGTAAAATGCTAATGGGAAAAGTAATATCTTTCCTGAACTTTGTCTTTATATTTTGCAGATTGTGAGGCGATACAGTGACTTTGACTTGCTTAATAATAGCTTGCAGGTAACTTTCACCCTTGATATATAAATATAAAATGTCATTTAGAAGGATATATTTAAAATGGCTTGTCATACTTTTATATATTGCAGTGAATAGAACCCCACAAATTCACATAGCTGCAAAGAGAAACTTGTGACTTCAAATGTAACTTGAATGTATACTTTTTTACTCTTATGTTTTCTTTCTTAAATTTTTGATTTTAGCATCAACAGGGCCAATTTATGTAGAAATGGAGGAAATTGGCAGATACTGAATTGCTGTGACTTGTTCCGGTTTTATCTATCATTGTTTGTTCCTCCTTTGATTCGAAGAAAGCCAAGACACATATCAATCTTATAAATTCAGCACTGAAGTGCTATGTGTCTCATTATTTATATTGGTCTAAAAGCACTACCAGATGCTGCTTATCATGTGATGGTTTTCTGTGTCACTGAAAAGCATTCCTCCGTTAAACACTGGACTTACTGTGTGTTTTCTTTTGCTTTTTAGGACAATTATGTCTTTTTAATTTGTGTGGGAAAAAGCAGGGCGTATGAGTGTATTTGGGGAAAAAAGGGGGAAGCAGCAGTGACTAGCATCTACAGGAGTGAAACTTGTTACTCAAGATTTCCATAGTACTATGCAAGCAAGATAAAAAGTGAATTTGAGGATGGATTTTTGTGACTTTGAATTTTTTCCCCCCTGTTAAATGCTGTGTGAATTCAAGAGCTTAATACTGTTTCCTCTCCCCCCAATCAAATCAGCTACCTGCTTGATGAACCTCAGTGGGCCAAAACATGTAAGGTTGTTGAATTGTGCACTCTGGTAGTCTGCTATAACTGATTCCTATACTAGAAGGTGGATGGGGGGGCAAATTAGTCATAATTCAACAGATGCAACATGATTGCATTGTGGAATTGTTTTATTGAATGTGCAGTGGCACGTAGGAACTTGATTTTTATGGCCTAGAAACCTCATGTGTGATGTGCTGAATAAATGCAATACAGAGATCTCTACTGCTCCAGAGAAATCCAAGATTTAAGATTAGATAGGCACCCATGGGAATGCAGGGAAGTGAGATGGTACGTGTCCGTCACGGTACATAGTAGCCATTGTAGTCTTAACCATAGTCAAGTTTCGATAGAGATCACAGAGAGAGAATTTTGAGAAAGTTTTAAAAAGAAGAGTTCACTTTTGCAGCCACCTGTAACAAGCTCCTCTTAACCATGGGGAATAGAATGCATTAAGGCATGAAAAAGCTTTGTTACCTTCTCATTTAACTTTCAAATGGGGCAGCTTTAGTAGAAAAGGTAATGGACTTTTAAGACTTAAAATTTAGAAGTGGTGGGCACTGAAGGGTTAGGCCTAGGTGGAAGGTCTAGAAAATGAAGGTAAATAGGTTATGTGTGATGTAGGACAGAGAGAAAGAAAAGACCTTTGTACCTGAGGCAGAGGTAAATGATGAAAGTGGAGGGTTCCGGAATTTATTTGACAGCATTTTGCAGAGTAGGACAAGGAGGAATTTGAAACGAGAGAGGGTTTGCAGCTATAAGATATGAAGATGTGGGACAAAACCATCAGCTGCTTGGATGGCTAGAAAAGATTAAACAGAATCATCAAAACATACCTCTAACGTGGATAGGAGGGTATGCAGAGGGTGGCTAAATTAACAGGCTGTGTTCATTAGCACTTGGTCTCCTTCAGTGAAAACTAGTGCTCACCCCTTGATGTTCAAACTCCTGTTTCTGCTTTCCACAGCCTGGAAGGCAAATCTGTATCTCAGCTTGGAGACAGCCTTTTATGGCTAGTACAGAGAGGTGTCCGAAGAGGTGTAATTCTTCATTATACGCCCAGCAGAATGGCAGGAAGAGAGTTTTAAGCCTTTACTGAAGAGACACAGCTGTTTTTGACAAACCCTACCACTCCTCCAGCCTAGTTCCATATGCCAGGGCTTGAGAGACAGCAGACAGTAGCTGGCGAGAAGTGTGTTAAAATTGGTCTTTTCTCCCACTGTTTTGGAGTTTTTTATAAATTGCTCTTTGTGATGCTGGAGTTGAAGCTTTCCGATCCATTAAGGTATGTAACGCTCCTCAGTTCTTTCCATCCAGAGCTCTAAGCAACAATATTTCATCACACTATTCAGGTCCTGTGATTTGTTTTCAAACTCTCTAAACTGTCATCTTGTGTATATTGAAATTAGAGTAAACAAACAAATAATCTAAACTCCAAGCAAAACAGAACAACCCCCCCAAAACAAAACAGTATAAAGCAATGAGCAATAAGGAAATACCAAAACCCAATTACCTTCCTTCAAAACTAAAATGTTGCTGGAAAAACTGCTGGAGCTTCTTTTGGGTGTAGAGCCCCAAGTTCGTCCGGTTCTTGTGGCATACTTGACCTCTCTGTAGGTTTGAGCACACAGCTGCAGTTGAGTTGGAATGCAACTTTTCTGCTGTTAATCTGCTGTTATCTATGCAATAATAGTAAGGATTGAGAATTTCCAAACTGTCTAGGCTGGGGGGTGCAGTCCTACCAGGCACCTTAGAAATAATGAGAAGTGTGTACCTGTGACCCTGATTTGCATCAGAAAGTTTGAAGCCAGATTCCCTGAACTCTCAGCTGTGTACTGGACTGAAAAGCTCCTTCCAGGCCGTCCTGCATTTCTTCCTCTTCACTTACTTGACCGAGATGTGTGGAGATTATTGGCCGCTCTTCTGTTTTGTTAAGTCAACTACTTACTGGTACAGTATTCACAGCAAGATATCTGGCTTTTGTGAAGCATTTTATTGCGGCTTTTGAACAGACATTCCTGAGTGGGCTGTGGTTTGAAGATAAGAATGTTAATTCCCAGGTTCTTCTGTGGTGAAGCCCATGCTGGCCCCCCAGCCCTCAGCTGGGGCCACTGAGAAGTACCACGCTGTTTGAAAGCACGCAAAGTCTTCGCAAGGTCAGAACCTCCGTGAGGTGCTCTTCTGTGGTAAACAGTGTTCCCGCTGTGCTCTCTGTTTTGGCAGATAGCTGCAAAAACCTGGGGGTGAATGTTACTTTCTGATGAAAAATAGCAGATGTGTGGTTTATTGAAGTAAATTTTAAAACAAATAATAGCGGTTTAAAAACATAAGAACTAGGGTCCTTTTCTCTCTGATGGTAGCTAGCTGTCAGGTCAAGAAGGTAAAGGTGATTATGATTTCACATGCTTTTCAAGTGAGTAATAACAGAAATGGATTAGCTTTTGTTTTGAAGCAAGAGTGGTCTGCCAAATGAAAGGTCTGTGTGCCTCTGGTGTTACAGCCAGTAACTCACCAGATTCGTTTTAAGTGGTATATTGTTGCTTTTGGGTTTATTCCTGGATATATTCCCCCACCACCACCCATTTTGGGTGTAAAAAATGCTCAGTGGATTGGATGATTTTTATTAATATTGATAATCCAGACGTAATTATAGGTCTTTTTTAGCCCATGAATTGCAGTCAGAAACAGGGGAAGTAGGAGAAGTGCTAAGGTGAAAGGGGGACTACTCCTGTGTTCAAAAGAAGGAGGAAAAAAGGAGAGGGATTGCTACTTGTGCCCCAGTTTGTTGAACTAATCCTTTACTTTTTCCACTAGCTAGAATGAAAGTTGTTCGAACACCAAAAGTCGCTGTCTTCTCCCTGGTGAACTGTTTGCTTTAGAAATTAGGTTATTGCATCTGGTGTAACTGATTCCTGCAATCTGCTTTTCTTAAAGATAACTCCCAAGGAGATTCAGCGTACCCAAGCAGGTGCTTTGATCTGCAGGACAGCGATGTGTTAAGAACATGAAAAAATTATTCTGGCAACTCACACGATGTAATTGAATGTAAACACCGTGTGCAACCTAGTTTTGTTTTCTAAAGATGATCTCTTTGATCTGGCTTACATAAGGCTTTGAATTTCTGTACATTTTTTCATTGCCCTATTTCGAAGTATTTCTCTGATTTTTATCTGAAGTTTTGGATCACTTACGTCAGTATAAAACAACTACTGCATATCCACTGGTAGATTGCAGCTATTTCTGGGTTGCAAGATCTATAGCTGTTTAAAAACTGTACAGCAATAAATTCGGGAGAGAAAATGGAAAAGTTGCACCATATTTGAAACTACAGATTTAAAATACTGACAGTAAGGGCTTTAAATTACTAGTAAAGGCAATAGAGGCAAAGGAAAGTAATTAATCTGCACTTCATGAAATAAAGCATAAGTCTTACCTGGAGAAAATGGTAAGGTGACAATTGGTTTTGTGCTGTGGTGGAGGTGTGTCATAGAAAGGATTTGGCTGAAAATTGTAGCCATTTAGTATCTGAAAGTTTTGTGTAGTGATCTTAAAGGCATGAGTCACTAGCAAAAAATTATCTTCTCGCATTTTCAGTGTCATTCCACTTACTAATCTCTTCACGGTGGGATGCAAGCTGTTGTCTGACGAGCTCACCCTAATAACAGTACTTAGAAAAAACATAAAAGCTCGTATATACACAGTACAAAAAGATTTATCCAGTTGCTAGCTTGCTGCTAAGATTCTTTTACTTTCTGGGTTGCTAGTTTATATCCCTGAGGCATTTTTGAGAGCAAGGTTAGTAATTTTTCCTCTCTTTTTAAGATCTCAACTCTAAGTCTACCTCTTCCTCCAAAAAAATTGATTGGAAATATGGAACGTGAATTCATAGCTGAAAGACAGAAGGGACTCCAGGCCTATCTCGATGTAATTACTACCCATCACATCCTGTCTAACTGTGAATTGGTAAAAAAATTCTTGGACCCAAACAGCTATTCTGTAAACTACACTGGTAAGTGAGGAACTGCAAAACTGCATTAGAGTTTCACTTTAGCGTGTGTATATATCTTCCATTAATGCTGGCAAGGATTTACATTGAAGCGTGGGCGGTGGGTGGGGGGAACCACCTTCAAAATTATCACTCTGTTCATGTGATTATTTATGATAATATTTCTCCAACTCTGCATGAATCATGCTGCGATTGTCAAATCTAAATATTTGAATTCTTTTACAGCAGAGTGATGAGGGTCAAGATCTATATAAGCAGAACTTGGGTGAGAGGGGTGGGTGAGAGTGACATCTGCTTTTTCACAGCTCGTGATAAATGGGGAGGGTTGGTGTTTGGAAATTATTTGTGTACCGGAGTGTAAGGTGCAGTTAAGTTTGTCAGCTCTCTGTTCTGTTAAAACAGCCGATCTTCTGAACCTTGAAACTTGTGTTCGTCATGGTTCTGTGGTTTTTCAAATCAACAGGAACAATTATGGTCATCTTGTCTAGCTCCCGCTGTCACTTTGGGTTGTGAGACTTCCTAGAACTAATTGTTTGAGCTAGGTTAAGTACTTTTTCAAGGCTTGAATAAGTCACACCCCTTGTCCCCCAAGTACTGGAAAAACACTGCATCCCTTAAAATGATATCCCAGCAATCAGTTCTCTTCATTATTAAATGTTTCTTCTTTGAATTTGTCTGACTTCAGCTTCAACCACTGGAAATTGTTAAATATTTGTCTCATAGACTGAAAAAAACCTTCCTCTTGGTGGTGAAACCCACTCCACAGATTTAGTTCATGGGCAGACTGGCTCTTTGCAAAATGCAAAGCTTGTTTTCATAGAAGCAGAGCCTACTGAAGCAGGAACTTACTGCTTCCTTTTCACTTGTCTTTTTGCTCTCCCTTTATGTAACATTCGTGTATCTCCAGCTTCAGAGTGCAAAGAACATTTCCCGGATGTTTATGATAAGCTGTGGAGAAGTTGTAAATTATTAGTAACTCTTTAAGGATGCAGTTTGTCTGGCTAATGCTGAGCAAGCAATTTAAATCCTCCAGGAGACACTGTGACTTCTGTGTTAATTCTGAGTGCTTTCATCATCGTTGTTTTTTTCAGTAAGTTGCAGGGAAATTAGTAGCAGTCAAGTCATTGCCTATGGTCTTTGGAAACACCATCAATTTATCATTTTTTAAATACGGGAGCAACGAGCTGCTATTTATTGCACTGTTCTCTCTCTTTTTCCTAACCTGCTTTTGGAGGGAGAAGATACAGTGCAGAAAGATCAGTGCATCCTTACCTTTTTGCTGTGTTCCTATGCCAAGATAAGCCATTTTAGAGAAAACTCCTTGTTGGCATGATTCCTTTCCCCCCCCCTGTTGTCACTGCTTCTCACTGAGATTTCGCCTCAGATTGCTTCATGAATAAACCAGTTGTGCTCCCAGCTGTGGGAGAATTCAGTAACCACAAGGGTGACATCCTCCTCCACCCCCCCAAATATGTGTTGGGTCATCATAGCTAGCAAAATACCTTTGCCTGCACAGAAAAGGACAGACTAACACATAGTGAAACAGAACTCATTAGTTTACATGTAGTAATGGCAATTTAGATGCACATTAAAGAGATGTAAAAGTTAGCACTTTTACAGGTATAGCGGAAACATTTTGTTGTCTAATGTAGTGTGGGAAATCTTCGCTGTGAGCATTGGATTTGGACTTGGAAATGTAGATCTAGTACAGGTAGAATGCAAACTCAATAAGCTAAGTTTTTTGAAGGCAGTGCTTTCTCTGTTTTCTCTGTGGATTTGAGCTCTCAGGTTAAAAATGCAGACGCCCTTTAAATGTGTTTTTATCTGATTTCCTTTTAAAGTGATTTTGCTGACTTTCAGTCTGAATCCCTGCAGGCTTCCTTCTGGCATTGAACCTTACCTAACATGGATAATCATCTTAAATAGTCTCTTAAAACCCCTTTTTTTTCTTTTTTCTTTCCAGAAATTGCCTTACAGCATGTTTCAATGTTCTTCCGATCAGAGCCAAAGTGGGAAGTGGTAGAACCATTAAAAGATATAGGTAAGAGGACCATGTATACATGACAGTTTGTCTGATATTTTTTTCCAACTATATGAGTTGTCCTAAGATTACAATACTGTCTTTGCTTACAGACCTTGTCCTGCCTGTAAGCCATGTGATTTAGTAGTGTTTTAAATTAAAGCTGTTGATGACTTTTCTTTTGTAGGTTGGCGAATACGTAAGAAATATTTCTTAATGAAGATTAAGAATCAACCAAAGGAACGGCTAATGTTAAGCTGGGTATATATACTTCATCTCATACTCAGGTCTTTCTCAGTGAACGTGGCTTATTTCATTTATATTGACTACCATGCGTGAGTGACAGAGATAGACTCAGGAGCTCAGGCTTTGAGAGAACCTTGAAAGCCCTTAGGTGGATGTGTGCTGTGGGAACTTCTTATTTTTCTTTCCTCGGGTGGCAAATTCAGTTTGCAAGTTTCTGTGCCTGATCATTTGTTCCTATGCCTGTGCCTCTGTTTCTTCAGTTGTAATCATGTTGACCATAGTATAAATTTGATCACTGAAAATAACAAGGTGGTCCTTTTCAAAGCGGTGATCCTTACTTGGATCTTTAGTTTTACTGACAAACTAATAGGCGAGAGAGGCATGAATTGCTCCTTTAAGATAGACGTGTATTGACACCAAATGTTTTGTTGTTACTAAACACTCGCTTGGGTCACTGTGTTGAAAGGTGCGGCCCTGTTAATTATATCAGCATAGCTGTTTGTGAGAATTCACGGAGAGGGGATATCTGTAAAGCCTACTCTAAAGTAGGAGGGAGGTTTTTTGTGCTGGAGAGGAAGAAGGTGGGTGTTGAAGCCTTATCAGTTCACAATGCACACGGTCCCCAAGTTTGGGGTTGGCAGAGTTCATTCAGTGGTTGTAACGCACATCAGATACGGAGGGGGAAGGAGGCAATAATACTTATTTACTGCCAGGCACTTTGTATATGAAACCATGGCTTTACTCAACCTCTTCAAGTTTCATTTTGTATGTGTAATTTCCTTGCTTGCTCTTCAAAATATACCTTCAAGCAGCTGTTTTAATTTGTGAGAGCAGCAGACTATAGATCACACTTTCTTTATGGAATGCAACATCTATTATGATGCCATTCTTTTCCTATTTATTTCCAGGCTGATCTTGGCCCTGATAAATACTTGTCTGACAAAGACTTACAGTACGCTGTGAAACTTCTTTCTTCCTGTTCTGTGAGTATTACTTGAAGACATTTAAATTGTGCCCGCAAAAAAGTGCTTGTCAAGGACTGATCTTGCAAAAGCACATGTGGCATAGTAGGTATAGTTTGTAATTTTAGAGTTACTCTTGTTTAAAGATGTGTGAACCTTTTAATTACATTTCCCACACAATATGAGGTAACACGTTCTCAGCACAAATAATAATCCTGCAGGGTTACTAGAGGAGATTCAGAGTTGTCGTTAATTGTATTTTTTTCCTTCTTGTGCAGTAGTGTGAGATCACAAGCTTTTATTTCAGCTCCTGAACACTTTGAGGCTGTTAGGATAGTGCTGTCTAGGTGTAATTGCTAACTCGTGTGCTGGGATTATTCTCAGGCAGCAGTGGATAAGGCAGTGCAATGAGTGTCTTTATTTTTTCAGTTCTTTGAATGTAAGACAGGAGTATCTTAGTAGAGGTACAGTGGAGGCTGTACAATTCAAGCTCCTGTGCAATGCCAAATTAGAAATCCAGTCGGCATCTCTGTCTGAAAAACTGGCATTTGACTCCAAAAGAAGTTTCTCTTTAAGGATGTTAAGCGTGTGAGAGACTGGCTGGAAAGGATGGCGTTCAAACTGGTAAATCTCTGTGCAGTCTTGGAACTCAGCAGGTGCACATAACAGAAGAGGCTGAAAACTAGGCTTTTCCACCCCCAAACCAGACCGAAACCTATTAAAATAGGACATGAACAAGGGGTCTTTTTCTAACTTGCAATTTCAATTAAAGTATGTGTTGCTTGCGTAATTTATTTCCAACTGTGCTGTCTCACTTGGTTTCACAAAGTTACAGGAAGTCGTTCTAATATTTTCTGAAGACATAAAACTGTTATGACAGCTATTAATGCTGAGTTCTGTTATGTGCCATACTTGTATAAAACCATGAATGAATTTAATAGCTTAGCATGACTTAAACCTGCAGTAAAGCTGCTCATGTATAACTGTTAATGGGGCTGGATTCTTCATTTGTCTCAACTGCCAGTCTGTTTTGTTAAAAAAAGATGGTGGATTTTTTAAAAAAAAATTATTTATGTGGAAATTAAACAATGTTCTTGTGAAATTTTCTTTGCATTTACTCCAGGTTAAGACTGAA
Organism: Chionis minor; assembly: GCA_013398295.1. Classification (NCBI taxonomy): domain Eukaryota; kingdom Metazoa; phylum Chordata; class Aves; order Charadriiformes; family Chionidae; genus Chionis; species Chionis minor. The sequence goes on from VZSF01004790.1 coordinate 190,360, forward strand.
TAACTTGAGTAAATGTCACTGACAGAATCCAATTTATTACTTTAAATATACAATTCAGGCAGATCTATTCTTACTTGTGAATCAAGCAAAAATGAATTACAGAATCTACCATCTAAAACTTACTTACAGTTTCTTCTTTTGGTAGCATCCCTATATTTACAAAATCACTTTTGCCACTGCCAATGAATCTTCAGCGCTGGTTATTAGACCGTTCAGTGAAAAAGGGACACTAAAGGACCTTATTTATAAGGTAAGGTCTCACCCCCTGCCCCCAGCTCAAATGGTAGAATGTTTGCTGGAATGACCACAGTATGTCTTCTACAAAACTGTTTACCATCTATTGCTAAGCAAACTAAGACAATTACTGGCTTTTCTGGGCATACTTGATATGTCTGTTTCTTTTAAAGGCAAAGCCAAAAGACCCATTCCTGAAGAAGTATTGCAATCCTAAAAAAATTCAAGGTCTTGAACTTCAGCAAATAAAAACATACGGAAGGCAAATATTAGAGGTAAATTTTTTTTTTTTTTGCTTTGTTAACCAGCCTTTATGGGGTTTTTTTGTGGGTTTTTTTTTTTTTTTGGTAAACTGGTTTAACTAGAAAAAGTAGACAAACTTTTGAGCACGCAAGCTTTATTTCAGCAGCAGACTTCAAAGCTAAATGTAAATTGAGATTAGCTGCTGGGAGTTGTATTTAGATATGTATGTGTGAGGCCATTTCTGACTAAAAAAAAAAAAGAAAAGACAGTTGGTACATGTGGAGGTTAAGCAGGAGAGAGGTGATAATGTAGTTTTTCCCATGTGGATAAAGGGAAAGAAGTAATTCATGGCCTGCAGAACATGTGCCATAAATTCATTCTCATTAATGTTTTGTTTTTTTAAATTTTTCTATTCAATATTGTAGTTTGAATAAAATTGTGAATTTTAGTTTCCAGATCTCTTTGGGAGGTGTTTACAAGCCTGCTTTGAGGATCAGCACCAAATGTTTGTGTTGTGAGAAATGCTACCAGTGAAATGGAAATCAATAGTCAGCCAAAGATGATGTACATAGATCAACTTTAGCAAGCATTCCAAATAGGGGCCTCATTCATTATGAATCTGCTTTAGTACTGGAGCATTTAAGGTCTTGAGATCATCAGAGCATCTTGTGACAGTGCTTCTGTACTGGATTTTTTTCAGGTATTGAAATTCTTGCATGAGAAGGGATTTCCTTATGGCCATCTTCACTCTGCCAATGTGATGTTGGATGGGGACACCTGCAAGTTACTGGATCTAGAAAATTCCTTGTTGGGACTTCCATCATTTTATCGATCATACTTTTCACAGTTTCGAAAAATTAATGTAAGATTCAGGCAATTAACTCAGCTGACTCTTATGCATCCCTTTGTCCTCAAACTTCCGTTTGTGGAGAACTGACTAGAATGATAAAAACCTCTCTCAACCCCCTTTCTTTAATCTGAGCTTTTCTCCATCAAATCCCTTTTCTGCTTCCTCCAAATCACTGTCTGGCTGCACAGAAGGTTTGTTGCAGTGCACTGGAGTGAGGCTGAGGCCAAAGGTAAACAGGTAGACGGGGAGTGCAGGTGAGTGTTTTTGTGACAGCAGTGTGGGCACAAATAGAGGTAAACTGCAGTTCTTTTAAGATCTCTTTCCACCCTGGTCTTGTATTTCATAGGAATGTGCATACTGCCTACTGCACTTTTTCACTTGTATGTCTGTACAATATGCGCAGCTTATTACTTAGTCTTAGCTGGGAGTAGTAATCAGCGTTGGTTTTGGTGGACACTATGAAAATTGATTAGATGCTTGCAGACGTCTAACTATTAAAAGCTGTCTTCTATTTGTTTGAAGGATGTCTCTTAACTGCAGGCTTGCAAAGCAAAATATCGTCTTCCTACACAAATAGGAAAACAAATTTGCCCTGTTGCAGCAGTACAGTCTTTTAGCCAGCATCTTGTCCTGTCTTTAAGTGCTTGTTGTAATAAATTCCATGCAGCATCACGAGATGGCTGTTTCCTGACCTTGCTAAACAAGTTCTACTGTGTTGTCAAAGAAACGATCAAAAGTTCATGGTTAGTCCAAACCTGTTAGTGCCATCAAAGCTCTAAGTCTCTTCCAGTAAGAGAAGCCATTTCTGTTTAAACATGATTAAAAAGTCTTGGAAATACGCTGTCTGGAAGCTTAGCTTGTTATGTACATCTTGTACAAACCTAAAGAGGAGTGAAAGAGGTTTGTACAAGGTTTGTTTGGTTTGTATTTTTGCTGTCTTTTTATCTACCTCCCTTAAAAGTGGGAGCTGGTCGTATTACGAATCTCATTCTTTACTGTTTGACTTAGCTAGAAAAATGTGCTTGGTTGTGATTCGTATCAATGTATGGCCCTAAACTGCTGTGTATGAAAAGAGTTTACTACTTTACACATTTTTTACAGAACATGGACTATACTGCTGTCCCATTTGTATCATCATGGACAGCAGTAGCTGCTTGTGGTTGAGGCGTGAAGATTTCATTTGAGCTAAAGTTCGGGCAAATGATTGTGGTTATGAACTGGTTCCTCTTTTCTGTCTTCAAATGCCAGACCACTGTTTTTCTTCAACGGCTTATCGCATGTTTTCAAACCAGTTGTGAAAACCTGATTAGTTCTAGCAAGCTGTGTTTTTTTTTTTTTTTTGTTCCTCTGCAGACTTTAGAAGGTGTTGATGTACATTGCTTTGGGCACTTACTGTATGAAATGACATATGGAAGACCCCCAGATACAATTCCAGTAGACAGCTTCCCTCCTGCACCTTCAGTGTTTGTTGGTTAGTATACAAACGAGAAAATGTCAGTCTCAGCCTCCTGGGCACTCTTACCTTTTTACCTGAAGTGCTGTGAAATAGCAGCCTAAGATCTTTGCAGCCTGTGACCAGAAAGACTTGTTTAGTAATTTTTAAAAAACAGAAAACATGTTCTTCCTGAAATACATGTAGCATGTAATTACTTTTTAAACTGAATGATAAAACAGTATGTAGTAAGTAATTAGATGTCTAGATTCCCTCACCTCATGTCTAACATTCTTAAAAAGTTTGTACGTATTATAGTAACACTATAATTAAAAACACATGCCACAGAGCTTCATCACTTTTTAGTTGGTGCAATACTTAGGGGAACATCGTGCAGCGGTGCCAGATGTTCATTCTCAATCATTTGCTATCCTGCAGTGCAAAAATGTGTTCATTCTTTTTATTTCTTTGGTAGTGTCTGTGTTGGAATCCATTCTGACCTGTGAAGCTATGAAGAATGGCATGCCAACTGTTTCACGGCTCTTACAGATGCCGTAAGTCTTGTTTTTCTTGTTTTATACTCATAGCAATGGTTTTAGCTATATTAGGAGGAAGACCCTCTTGGCTTTTGTTCCTTTTTAGAAAGATTTGCTCCTCATTCTGAGGGATGCAGTGTATCCCAAATCAAGCTTTAAAATTGTTAGGCTTTACAGAACCCATCGCTTGTGAATGATAGATGCTCATTTAACATCTCCTTCTCTCTTGATGTGTTGAAGCTGTCATGAATGCATTTTATTTAGCATGGTTGATCCAGCTATTAAAGTACAGCAAGCATGTTTGAGATCATATATGGGTTGTTTTAAAGCATTTAGAATAAGGAGTCTTTTTGCAGGTACCTTTCAGACCTACTTCAATAGATTTTGCTATCAGTTTACTTAGGAGTAGGAAAATAGATCTCTTGCTTTGCTCAGCAGTGACATTTAGACGGGGTCTGAGTACGAAACGTTGTGCAGAAGTTCTGGCTGGTTTCTTGCAGGGCTGGCTTAGGGATTCTCTGAAGCATAGACAATATATTTCCTTACAGGCTGTCCTCTCAGTGACACAGTGAAGCGGTAAAGGCAGGTACAGAGCAAGATTACGATGCAGAGAGAAGCGATGTCAGTGCATGGCTGAGTTGGAGTGCTGCCCTTCCTGCAATTAGGAGACACTATTACCGGGGCAATTCTCTGCTCTTACTGTGCTGCAGTGTGTCACCAGCATGCTGAGCTTAGAACCACAGGTGCTGGTGGGGGATTCTTTTGTTTTTTCTTAACACAGGGTGCCAGAGTCATGACCTTATAAATGACAGATTGCCCATACCTAAATCTGGGTCTGATCTCACACTATACAGATTGCAGTACACGTAGAGCATGCTCCAAGATTCGTATTTCCTGGTTGGGAAGAGTTGCTGCAGGCTTGTCTCAGTCTTCAATTCCTCCTACTCCTACCTTCCTCTGCTCTTAGAGGAGGTGGGAGGTAGAAAGGAGAATGTAAGCAGGGAAGAAATACTATGAGAAAACTCTGTGAATACAGGAATATACGGGTGTTAAAAGATGTTGAACAAACAGTCTGTTCCCAGCTGTATCTGATATGTGGGTCTATATACTACATTCCCTTCATACCAGTACTCTTCACAAGTGTTCTATGTAGATGTGCAATGCAATTAATGTAATCTAAATATTCATTAAGCTTTATTATTTATTATAACCATATAAACTGTGAGTTTGCTTAATTTTGCAAGTACACGTAATCAGAAAGGGTCAGAAGAATGACCTGTTAATGAGGATGAACATTCATGGGTTTTTAAAAAATCTTCTAAAATTTTATTTGTATCTGAATTTTTCATGGAGTACTATTCTTATAAACTTGATTCTGGACTTGAATTTGTTTACTCTAATACAGGCCTGTGATAATTTTGCATAGTGAGTAACAACAAAAAAATCTGAAATCTTTATCTCAGAGCCAGGCTTGAGATCTCTTTCTGGGACAGTTTTCTAGTATGTTCTCCGGAACAAAGTATCATGAAATGGACTAACCAGTTTATTTTCAGACTACCATTGCCCTCTAGTGTCTTTGTTTTGGATGGAGAAGGATTAATCATTTATGCTGTTGCTGCCAATACTGTTGAAGGGAGAGCAAAAATATTAAACATTCTTTGTCAGAGTACAGACAAGAATGCAGATATGTTCAAATGTTAAGTTCACTCATTGATCTTTCATATGGTTCTTGTTAATGTGAAAACAACAGTTGTGCTAAGACAGTTTTCTTAAAAACAGTGATGATTTTGTTTAAGTGAAATTTAAAATAAAGTCCCTGGTGATCTTTTGTCATTAAAGAATCCATATATTTTTAAGGAAAAGGCATTCTTGTTTTGGGGAAACCCTTCTCTGCCTTTGATAATTGTACCTGTTCTATCAGCTTTGAAAATACTGCACACAGTCTTGCTTACTCTGCCATCAGCAGTGGCTACATTCAGGGGGTTGAATGCTGTTAATTTTACAGCAGTGCTTGGAAAATAAAAAGCAGTGCATAAAAACCTGTGGAAAAAACCCAAACAGTGGCCTATAGTTGAGGACAGATAAGGAAAAGGAGGAGGGAATTAAGGGAATAGTACCAGTAGTATTCTTGCTGTGGTTCTGCCTATCTCTTGGGAATAACACTTTTTTTTTTTTTCCTTTTTCATCCACTCACAGATTATTCAGTGACGTCCTGCTAACAAACTCTGAGAAACCACAGTTTAAGGTAGAGTTGAACATTGATTTGCTGGTGTTTGTGGAAGTGCCATGCTGCGGGTAGCTACGCATCAGTTGACAGATAGGGTAGAGGAGAGCTGGCTTTATTTGGCTTCATGGCAATTGCCATCAGTATTTAGATTCCTTTGCTGAATTGTACGCAAGAACGTTGTATCACCCCTTAGATGGGAGGCATGGTGTGACCCATGCGTGTTCAAGTGCAGCTCCTGTCCTGGAGCTCGTTTGCGTGACTAATGATGGCACTCTATTTGAACAGCAGCTGCTAAGTAATGTGGGTCTCTTGCAGTGAGAGGAAGTGAATTGCTAAGACCTGTGGAAACTGATTTTGGTAGGTGAGACCGTCACCACATTGTTGCCAGCTCCAGCACTGCAGCACTGGGAATTCGGGGGAGCCACATCTGCTCCCATTGGGGAGCTGCCCCAGAGCGCTTCCCCTGCGGTGTGTGTGCTGTGTGTCTTGTGTTGTCAGCCTCCTGGCAGTTTGGGGACGTGACCGGAGTATCAAAACAGTTAGCTGTTCTGCCATTAGAGTATCTCTTCCATTATTTGGTGTTTCTTTGTCCCTGCTGTTAGATCTGTAGCTAGGTTTGGAGTGGAAAACATGCATCTAGATTCTTTTCTCCTTCATTGAGGGAATAGTGACAGTACTTGGGGCTTTAGATGGGCAACAGGGTAGATGAGTAGTGAGTTGTGAGCAGTTGAGTTATGTTTTCCTTTATCACGTTTTGCGCTATGATTTTTTTCCACATTCTGTATTAGATCCCTACTAAGCTAAAAGAGGCATTGAAAACCTCCAAGGAATGCATAGAAAAACGATTAACGGAAGAACAGAAATTGGTAACGTCTGCATTTCTTTACTGTATTTCCTACAGAGATTCCATTTCCTCTTACCACTTTTACATGGGGAAAGTGAGTTTTTACTCACTCAAAGTGATTTTGAGTAATAAAGGCTTTCCTCAACAGATTTGCTTTCCCCAAAATGTAGTATGAAGCGTTGTTGAACAGCTGTTGACTGAATGGTATTTCGCTGTTTTAAGTGGTGCAGCTTCACAGGCAGTGGCTTCTAAGTTAAAGGGTCATATTAACAGCACTGAGAGCCTCCATCCCTTACCAGTAACGGCAAAGATAAAAACTAAGAGTGAAAAAAGAAAACCGAACATGTGAAGCGACTACAGTGTGTTTTCTTGCACAAACGTATGCCTTGACTGAGAACATTTAAGAGCTTAACATGGTATTTTTCTGTTTTCCCTTCATTTTGAAGATTCACCAGCACAGAAGGCTGACAAGAGCTCAATCTCATCATGGCTCTGAAGAAGAAAAAAAGAAAAGGAAGATCCTGGCACGAAAAGTAAGCAATCTTTAAATAGGTTTCTCACACAGAAAAAAACATGTATCTGTTTTGAATGTTTAGCATGCACAACCACAGGTACGCTGGTCTATTCTGTCCTGTGTCTTTCTGTACTACTTCCTGATTGTTTTCACTTCTGTAGCTGAGCGATAAACTTCCTGAGAACTTTTAAGTTGCAATAGTAGCTGACTTGCTTATTGATTTAACTTGTTTGAGATTGTTGTATGAAAACACGCTTTATTAGCACCTAATACACAGATGACAGCCTGTGCTGCTTCCTGCTGCCCAGTTGAGGGTATTGGAGCGTTTTATAGTCTGCTGTTGCACCGCACTGTCTGTGTTTCTCTTCCTTTCTGTGTGTCAGTTTTCTGCCTTTCCCTTGTGGTCAGAGGACACTGGACTTGCCCTGCTTGCACGCCAGGAGATATCTGAGCGCAGAACAGCCTTGCTGCTATCGTGGCAGCACGTGTTGGGTGTGGGGAGAGGGATGCTGGGCATTGATAAACCATCAGTGGATGGCTGTTACAAATCTGTGTGTCGGTTCAATCCTTATAGAAAGCGATTATTCATTCCCATCTTCTGTTTCTTCTGCTCTTTTTTTAAAGAAGTCAAAACGCTCTACCTATGAAAGCGGGGAAGAACACTCAGCAAAATACAGCAACTCAAATAACTCAGGTAACTACAGAGAGAAGAGCTTACTCCTACACAGCTTTGTCAATGTTTTTGTTGTTGCTGTCATTTTCTGGCTTAAACAGAGTCACCATCAGTTTACACATTAATATTGGACTACCAGAGCCTGATACCACTGTTTTGGCTATTTAATAATACATAACTCTAGGGCTGAAAAATATTGTCAGTGTTAGATTTTTAGCTGCCTAATATAAAGCAATTTGTCCTCTCTTCTGTTCCCCATTCCTCCAAAAACAAAAAAATCAGTCTCTTCATTCTGTTTGACATTTGAGTGGAATAATGATAACATCCATTATTTGGGCCATTTAATAATTCAGCCTTCAAGGAGAAACTCTGTGGTGATCTGTATTCCATAGTAAGGTGTTAAGATGAATGAGAAAAATATCTGTTTAATTGCTGCTTCAGTGCCAAATTCTAAAACAATGGAGCCTTTGACGGGTCTTCATGTAGTTAAAAGGAATGGTTGGGACTATTGAAGAGTTTAACGGACTTTATTTGCCTGGCTAAAATGTGTATAGTACAATACTACAGCCTATAGTACAATAGTCAGATACCCGAGTAACTTGTGGAGTATAGCAACTGACTGCAGATCATCTCTTATAAGGAGAAATGGGGTGCCATCCATGCAGTGGCACAGCTCTTAAGGAGAACAGAATTTGGACGCTGAAATCCAACAGCCTAAGCCACAGAAAAGAAGTGTTTCCCATTGAGGAATACTGTTGAGTGCATTTTTTATGTGTTTGGACCTCCTCTGATACTGTGTGTACTGTTAAGTCTCTCTGTTCAGATCGAGTCTGAGTGACACTGTTCATATGAATGGGAATCTTTCCCAAGATTTCAGTGGAAGCAGGATTGGATCATCAGTCAATAAAGTTGGCCTGTTTCCAACAATCTGTCTTGTCTGACTGTCTTGAATTTTAATGTCACAGCTTTAGTTACTAGACTGTTGTTTTATTTAGCAGGCTCTGGGGCGAGTTCCCCATTAACATCTCCATCATCCCCCACTCCGCCCTCTACAGCAGGTAAGTTCAAGAGTCATTACAGTGTTTGGCTTTTTCTTTGTTTTTTTTATTCCCCCCGGCCCCCCTGCCTTTCAACTGTGGGTGTTATTCCCGAGGATGGCAAAGGGATGGTGGTTTTCAAGGATGGAATGCAGATGACATTTATCTTGCGTCAACCTGAGCATAGGCCTTTGCTCTCTTTTGAGGGCCATAGAGAACCATTTAATACTGTTCTTTTTCATTTAGTAACCTTCCTTGAGATACACATGGTACGATTTACCCGTAGAGTGTGTTTACTTCAGAGTCTCTATTGCTCCAGTCCTACCGACATCCCTACTTTCCAGACATTTTCTGGCCCTCATGTTGCAGTATCCATTTGTTCTGGTGTTAATGGTCTGTTGACTCTGAAGTACTGTTAGTTGATGCCTTGGTTTCGTGTAATGTCTTTTACCCTGTGCTGCTATGATGTAGTTTCAGGAGTTTTGGGTGTCACAAATTCAGTGGCTTAGGCTGCCTAAATCTCCCCTGTTCTGCTACAGACCATTGATGACACGAGTAGAACTGGTAGGAACAAGTCAGAAAATTATTTGAGTTAAAAATAATACATCTTTAATTTGTAGCCAGTTCCCTCTTCCAATTTGCTAGGTAGCTATGCAAACAGTTTTTCTAATGTTTAGGACAGGTGGTGGGAAGTGGTGAAGAATCTGCTTGAGTGGGCAATAGAAATGCTCATGGAAGTTTGATGACAAATGTGAATATTGAGCAATAGTGGATGTGCTTCAGTCCGAAAGGCTAGAAGAGGAGCACCGGCAAACATTAACAGCAAAAGGTGTTAATGGAATTCATTTCTGGAAGGAAAGCAGTCCATAGCATTGGCGTTTGTTATGATGGCTCATGCCATGTGATTCCTCGACCCAGGAACTTTCTACAGACTAGTTAACTGAAGCGCTGCAATCAAATTTGTTTGCCGTGGATGGTCTTTCAAAGGACACTGCAGCCTGTGTGACGTAATTCAAATCAGTCATGCTGAAATTCAAATTAGTCATTTCTCCTTCAAGTTGAGGGTATATTGAAGTGTATATTTTATGAACTAACTTCTCACAGTGAGTCTAAACAAGATAATTACTGTTATTGTGTTGCACAATGACAGCACTGTTCCATGGATGTACTGACTCTTAGCCTGGAGGGTTTATTTCAAGTTCTGGATGCTTTACTAAGGAAGTAGCTGAAAATGCAAAAGAAAACCTTATGCCTCCAAAATGGACAGATGTTTAGAAAAGAGTTTCTTTTCTGCAATAAAACTACCTTTTACTTATGTTTTTAACTTTAACATTTTGGAACTTGGTTGAAAGCTTTTTCAAGTTTTGAGCATGTGATGCAGGTTTATGTGTAGACGCAGCTCAAATGGCTAAAAATGGCTCATGTTTGGGATCAAAACTTGGCTCTGTTGTTCGAACCGCATTGTCACAGTGTGTCGATCATCCTGCTGCCAGTGTGCTGATGGTGACTTGTGGTGATCGGCCCGGTTTGACACTGTGCACGCTGCCCTTACCCGTGTGCAAACTGGAGTGCTTTAGCGTGCTGATGGCTTTGATGCATTTGATCAGGGGTGAAGGCAAGTGTCAGCATTTCAGGAGTGCTTTTGTGAGTAGAGGAAACTCAAGGTACTTGTTCTAAGAGAAAGCTAGCTGGCCTGATGTTTTTCACCGGCAATGTTGTACTTTCATCTATTCTAAGCAAGTACGCTTTTACTGACTCCATGAAAGACTCATCGGCCCCATGGTAGGACTTTTTGTGACAACTGACGCATCTATAGCCAGCACCCCTCTCCTCCAGTTTCCTTGGACTTACTAAGGATCAAAATTGCTTGTGGGTATCAGTGTGGTGAGATAACTGTCAGAAGGGGAATGAGGCTTTCAGTTCGTCTTTCTGGTTTGGCTGTGGTTCTGTTAGAATCATGGCATGCCAAAGCATCTTGCTGGTACGATGCCATGGCAAAGTGAAGGCTGACATGGAAAAGTGTACCCAACAGAAGCTCTTGCCTGTGTCCTGGCCTGTAACTAACCAATGTTAGTTACACATCAATGTAGTGGGTGGGTGGGTATGTGCAGAGCCAGAGACACTGACCAGAGGGAAATGGGCTCCAAGCTGATGTGCCCTGGAGAAGTAACCTCTTCCAGGGGGTTTCTCACGGGCTGAACAAAAGCCTTGCGAGACTTAGCTTGCAGTAGAGTGCTTGGTGTAGTCAGTGCAGAACATACTAAGAAAGAAAATGATTTCTGGCTTCAGCTGTCTTTGTAAGGATAGTTGCAACTGTAGGATTGAATGCACAACCTGCTTTGAGGGGAAGGGTGTCTACTGGAAACGTAGGCTCTCATGGGCTTTTCTCATTGACTAGAGTGTTTTGGGCTGGTTTTGTTGCAGATACTTGGCTAAATATCATCTTTAAAATACATTGTTTAGATTGTGGCAAGTGATTCTAATGTAACTTCCCATGTTTCTGACATTCTCCCTTAAATGTTTGATTCTTTTTTTGTCCACTTGCACAGTTCTTTGCTTTCTTGAAAATCTGTTATTTTTCTTGGCGGCTATGAGGTGTGGCTAGGATCAGAAGGGATGCAGAACACTGTGGTATGGGTTATTTAAAGCTTCACTGCATCTTCTCTAAATTCAGTAAGCCCATAAACCACCAGCGAGCTCTCTTACAATAGAGGAAAGTTTGGAGGGTGCCGTTTTGCTTTCCTGGGCTTCCCCGTGGGAGCAAAGTGGAAGAGTTGTACTTAACTTCAGCTATCTCTTTCTGTGCCAGTTGTTCTGAATCCTTCAGTACGACATATGTTTCATAGACCCCATATGGTGCACCTTTTCTGCTGTTCACTTTTCTGTAAGACAATTTGAATGCTTTAGTAAGTGTTCTTCTTGAGTGTCTCTGACCCATGCAGTGTAAGTGTAAATACAGGTGTTAATACGACAGGAAGTGTTTCTTGAACGCAATGGATTTCGTCTTCTGTGGCTAATCTTCCTGCAGATTTCTTGCTAAATCTCTCTAAATGCCCTTTAATCCTATAAAGCTTGAATTATGGCATGTGCAACTGGAAGCATGTGTGTTGTATTTGTTCATCAAGTATAATAATGCTTATAGCATGGAAATTGTGGTTCGTTATTCAGAATCAAAGTATTGTATATGTAATATGAAATAGTCGATCTGCTATCCTCATATTTGTCAGTGAATAAGAATGTAATTGATTTTTGTACTAACTTTTCAGCTAACAGTATCTGTTTTTCTTACTTTGACACGAGAACTGGATGATTAACTTGTGTCCTCTCTCTTTCTCTGCTGTCTTCAATAGAGCATGCATCATTTTGAACGTGAATTTTCGGAAAAGTAAGCTAATGCTGATTTATCTCTTTAAAGATGCTCTGTTTCTGTATGGGAAAGTTGAATGCAAATCTTGAGCTTGCTTAGTATCGGGAGGGAATAGAAGAAAAAAATCTGAACATTCTTGTGGATTATTTTAATGAAATACAGCATCTTTAAAAACTCCTATCACTAAAATGATTTTCTTTGTTTGCATTCCGTTCTCCGCCAAGTTTTTAATGCTGTTTGCACAATTACTGTCACTTTAAATTCATAATTAAGTTTTTGTTTCAATTCAGGCATCAAGTTTACAGCATCTGATTTACTTCCTATTCCTTTTAACACACTCTCTTAACAAAAATGTCCCTGTAAAAAAACCTTGGTAAGTTCTTGTTTGAGTGTTTTATTCTTACAACTGCATGAATGAGTAAAATGTGTGTTTGAAGGCACCTTCTTCCAACATACGTACTGGAAAGGTCTAGTGATAAGTGAGGACTTGTCTCAAATGTTTTTTCTAGTGTATACAGGAAAATATTTCACTGTTGGGCAGAACAATTTAATCTGTAGATGTAATTGCGAGTGTGAACTGAGATTTCCTTTGCACCACTCATGTCAAAAAGAGGACAGCTTGGTTTTGATTGACTAATTGAAATGAATTATTTGAAGATTTTCAGACCTATGATGTTAATTAATGGGTTCAGTATGTAATGCTCATAGCTAGTCAGGTGCCATCCTAAAAACCATGTGTATTTATGTTTTAAAGCAGAGCTCAGGTGTAAGAGTATCATTGGCTGTAATCAGTCTCACGAGAGCTTAATTGTATGATGTTGTCGGCAGCTCAACTTCAATAATAGTGAATCCTGAGGAATTTAAAAATTTTCCTGGAAAGAAGGTGGCCTCTCCCCCTACTGCTCTGTCTTTTCTACCCCCATTGTAAAATAACCAGACTAAATTTGAAGTTAACACATGAAATCTTGGCCTAATAATACTTAGTGATCCAAGCATTTGAGGCTTTTCCCCCCGCTCTCTGTCAAACGTGTACCTTGTTTCACGGGATATGTTACCGTTGTATTCCATACAGAGTCGTGACCACTGTTTTCACAGTCATTCCCTGTTGCATCTTGTGAAACTACTTGCTCAGCTTCTTCAACCTCAGCTTGCAATTCCAGCCAAAAATCTTGTCTTTGTTCTCTGCAGTTCTTGCATCTCTTTCAAGCCTTTTCATATATGATTAGTTGGTCTTGGCCCTTTGACAGCAGTTCATCTGATCAGTTTGCTGATAGCGTTGGTACGCCAGTCCTACAGTCATCTGCTCTGACCACTTTAACTGCAAAAGCGGTTACTTTAACTGTTCCTGCTCTTGTTCTTTGGCAAAGTGTCAAGATTTGCTTTGCTGCGCTTTGCTAGCACTCCATATGCACATGAGAAACAGAAGGACTCTGACCTAGGGGATGGTTTTCCAGTATTTCTAATAATAAATGGACTTGCATCTTTGGCTAGTGTAAAAAGTAGATTTGGGCAAGTTAGATGGCCCCAAGGCATCAATATGCAATTTATTTGTTTGTATTAACATTGTGTAATGTTTTGATTACTTAAGAGAGCAGTTGATCCACATGCAGCAGGCGTATTAAATTGTTTCAGTTGATCTCTGGTATTTCTGCTAGGACTTGAGTATTTCCTCTGGAAGTGAGCAGAGCAAAGATGAGCCCAATATGTACTTCCACGTTTTGTTGCCACAGAAGGTTTTCATGCCAATGAGAATTTCTCCTGAAGAGTTGGAAGTGCTACAATTGCAGCATGTATTAATGTACGCTGTCAAAATGGAACGTTTTGTGGGAATACTCTGCATTTTGAGCTTGCTCCCATATGGGAAAAGTCTCTCTTCAAAGACTGGTACAAAGAGAAAATGTGGGAGCTTTGAGTTAGGACTTTCATCTAGTATAACTGCATTTTTTAATTGCAGCAGTTACCTTTTTACTATTATGTTAGTCTGAGAGCAAGTGTTAGTGAGGAACTGAGAGAGAAGTGGACCACAGAGAACTTTGCCTGCTTTTTCTTTTCTGTAGCTGAGCTTTATCCTTCATCAGGTACCTCTCGAGTCCGTGTGGCGTAACGTCCTTTAACTGCTTGGCTTTGCTTGCTTCATAGCAAGCAGTTGTGCTTCAGTAGCCATAGCCTCTCAGTTGGCCTCATGTTGTTTTGTGTTGTATCATAGTTCTTGCCACTTACCATTATATTGCTTTTTGGAGGTTAAAGCTAACAAAAGCAAGTGTTATACTATAGGTGCCATCTGTCTTTCTCATCTTACTATGGAACAACTTACGATCTAGATGATGATAAGCTAAAATTCAGTGTTGAATAGTTCTAAGATATTAATCATCATGCCCCTGCTTATTGCAGAATATATGAGACAGGACAGGTCCTTCATTCACCATATAGCTGGTGATGTGCTGCCCATGCCACCTTCAGGCGGATGTCTTGTGGAATGGCGAGGTGTCACCTCGGAAGCCCTTTGCTCTTACTCCTACACAGATCTTTGATTATACTTGTGTAGAACTGATGGTGCAATGTGCAGCAGCTGAGTTGCACAAGATCAGGGTGTTTGGGAGAGCTACTTGGGACACATGCCCGGACCTGAGCTGCCAGGAAGCACCTCCACGCATGTCCACGCCGCTGTGGGCTCTGGCTTCCCAGGGAGTCAGGGTACGGAGGCCGAGGCATGATGAGAAGCATGAGATGGATGTGACTGGGGTAGAAAGCAAGGGACGGAGTGTGAAGGTGGGAGCACAAGGGGCAGGCAAGAGGGGCAAGCGGCAGATGGTTGTGATTCGTTCAGCCTGCGAAACAAGCATTTGTTACGTGTTCAGAGAAAGTCTGTGGGAAGACAGTAGTGTGGAAGTGGAAAACACTTCCAGAAAACTCTATCTGCAGTTAGTACTTTAAAAATGGAATATAATCTGACCAAGCGGTCATCACAAATACCACAGTGATGTGGTCTTTTGTAAGAACATAGTTAGTCATGTAAACAAGAACAGGTAGTAAGATTTGTTTCCTGTCTCTGTTACTGTTTGTGACCCAAAAAGCAAACTGCTTCGCTGGGGACAAACATGAGAAACTGAAGCTGGGAAGCCCTGTTAGGTGATCTCAAGTTCCCTCAGTGCAAGATCACGTTTGAGTCATGTTTTCATCCCTGAGGCACTTCAGGCTTCACTTCCGAGGTGTCTCAGATGACACAACTCACCTGCAGATAGAGGGATTTTATTGCTCTGGCATTTTTCATCCGTTCTGTTCTTCACCCTCCACTGGCATTCAAGGAACGATGTGACTAGAGCAGGACTGACCAAGTCCAGCTAATAGCTGCGGTCCTCTGCGGCAGGACCTTCTTGACATAATCAAACTACATCTTCTCTCCTCAACTCAACAGGAGCATCGTTGATACCCCCAGCACCGCCACCGCCGCCCCTGCCACCAGCAGCTCCTCCTCCGAGTACAGAGGTGCCAACGCAGCCGAGCCCGCAGCCCGACGTCAGCGCGAGCCGAGGAGCCTTACTCAGCTCCATTCAAAACTTTCAGAAAGGAACTCTGAAGAAAACACACACCTGCGACTACAGTGCTCCCAGGATCAGCTGAGGCCACTGGTCACACACCAGGATTGAATTCCCTTTCCCCCTCCTGTGCTGTCCAGGAACGAGACCCTCCTGACCGCCCACTGATCCACCAGCATATCGCAGCTAATCACGCTGTAGATCCATTTACCCCCATTTCAGCTTTTCTTGAGTAGCAGCGCTACCCTGTCTGCATCGCGTTGCCATGCTGTGATAAGTACTTCATTCTTTACTTGGTTTCAAGAACTTTGTTCTCTAGCTACAGTTTCAGGGCTACAGCAACTTTTATATAGCTGAATAAAAACCTGAAATAGGAATGACCACAATCATGGTGAATTAATGCCTTTTTTTCTAGCTCTATTCCACCCCTTTTTTCAACGCTTTTCATGCAGTTGTAACTCATCTTAATTCTTACTGCACTGAATCAGCAAGTTTTGTTTTAGATAATCCAACACCTTCCCTCCCCCAACCCCTTAAAGTGTACAGCACAGGTGAGGGGACTGGAGAATTAAATCTTATTCCCACCTTATTTGCTGGTGGAGTAAAAATGCTGTTTCATTCGACTTGTTTAAATGGACATCCTACCTGTAGCTCTATGGGAAAGTGTTTTTAAATGAGGAGACAGTTGAAATGAGAGTTTATGGGGCACTGGAATATTATTCATGATTTAGTTAAATGCAAAGTTACTTCAAGTTAATTCTACAGCTTAAACTTTATTGAAAGATCCTTTTTGATTTAAAACCTTAAACAAATTGCACTTTAAAGGATTATAGATAATCCATTTTTTTAAATCCAAGTACATCAGTGTTTGTTACTATGCAGAGAATGTCTGTACAAAGTTTCATGTAACCTGTGATATTCAGTCATTTTTATTAAAACGTTAATGGAATTCCTTCAGCAGCGTGGTGGTGGGTATACTCAGCTAGGATTTCACCTGCAAGCCAGACTTCTAAGAACCTAACAGCACTTCTACTAAAGGAAATACCCTGAAAGGTATTCCTGGCTCTTGACTGAAATAGGAGCCGAGCTCTTCTGCCTGCTTGTGGAAGTTGTGTCCCCTCTCCGGCAGCCTGCCCGCTGCCCGGGGCTCAGAGCAAGCCCTACCCCACGGACTCCTCCCTCTCTGTGCCAGAAGCCGTTGAACACCGCCAAGCAGAGCTCTCCCTGCCTGTCAGGACGAGCCCCTTGGCTAAACCCTGGCATGTGGTGATCTGCCGAAAGACCGCTATGACTGTTTCCCAGCTCTGCAAACACAATCTACGCAACTGCTACTTCAGACCCACGCTCAGTGCGGCTGAGTAAAATAACTTACTTTGCACCGTAAGAACTATACTTGGAGGATGCTGTTGATAGCCCATGTGGTGGGTTTAAAAAAACAAAACAAAAAACCAACAAACATAAAGCAAAGCATCTGGGCAAGTATTTTTTAATCACTGTATGTGGCAGCTAGTGAAGAAAAATTAGGTAGTGTTTCCCATCACATACTGAAGACGATCAGGATCTTTAAGCTCTTGTGCAGCAGCTTTCCTGCAGGAGTAGAGTGCTCTTCAAACTGAACACGCGAGCCATCCCTTAACCCATACCACAGGCTTCCAAAGCCGCTTTGCGCATGCAGTTGCACTGAACTGTTGAACCGACAAGCAAGGCTTCATGCACGCCAGTTTGATCATTCGCCTTTAATAAGCCTCGTGGCCACGGGCTCCTGAAGAGCTGTACAGCATTCCAGGGAAGGACTCGGGGCCCCCTCTTGCTTGCTGCAGTTCTTCACTAAACCACCACTACAGGCAGTTTAACACAGCTAGTCTGGTAATTATAAGACAAGCAGAAACAGAGGACTTTTTCCTCACTCTGAATTTGGAATAGGATTTCTCCCTAAACAGTAGCGCTAACCCACCTGTACTGTTAACAAACAAGCATTACCACCTTGTTGCTTACATGAAGTGTGGCTTAGAGGGTAACCCCATATAAATATTCTGGGAGGTCGCTATACCTTCTCCCCCTGTACAAAAGTTCCATGTAGCTATACAACAGAAGTTATGCAGACAACTTGCCCTACACCATTGATACTTTGTAAAGCAGGACTTTAAAACATGTATTTACAACTTAGATATTCAAAGTCTTCTTCACTGCAAATATTATATCCTTCACTTGAGGTATGCAGTTATCTTCTAAAATTTTTGCATAAGGCATAGGAACGTCTGCACCAGTAACACGCACAGCTGGAGCATCCAAGTAGTTAAAGGCAGATCCTGAAACAGAAGACAGTTGTCAGGTTGCCATGTGCTATGGTTTTCTCTCAATTCAATTTCTGAATCTTAATCTAGTTAAACAATTTCATTCCTGTAGCTCTAATATTCCAGAGAGAGCTGTTCCTGCTCATTTATCTTTGTGTACTATGGTTTAGATATAAAGTTTCCATCCCCCTTCTAGCACAGTTCCTGGGGTAAGAATTACTTTCAACAGAAGTAATTGAAAGTTTTTCTTTGAAAAAGAAGAGCAGCTGGATCCACCCTGTGAAAACCTATAGAGCAAGACAGCTAGGCTCGAGCTCCTCACATACAAAATCCTAATTTTGCCTTCATCTGGCTTTATCAAGAAGTTGTCAGGATTTAGACTAGGGCATGAGACCAACACGTATAATGCAAAACTTGGTACCTTCCATGATCCTGGCACAGATTTCAGCTCCGACTCCAAACTGTGGCCAACCTCCTTCTACAGTTACAAGATGGTTTGTCTTTACAACACTGGCTTCCACTGTTTCAATATCCATTGGTCGAATCGTACGCAGATTTATAACCTGGTGGGAAAAAAAAGGGACTGAGTTTTGCGACGATCTAAGCCTGTCAGTTACCACTGCGTACAGTGCCCATTAGGACTTTTATCTATTCTGACATTGAAGACACAACTTAATAAAATTTCTAACTTTTTATTCTGGCAGAGACTGTGCGGAACAGTTTCTGGTGGCTCCTGGAAAATCCGAGATAGGCGAGTCCTGCTATATCGAGATACAACCATAGTAATACATACTGTCGTTCTGCTTGCCATACAGCTGAGAGAATCTGATAAATTGTTAGTATTTCTGCCTAAATTTTGTAATGAAAAGGTCAAATGCAGAAAGATGAAATGCACATCCTGTTAAGGCATTTACAAATAAGAAGCTTGTAGTTAATACGCTGAAGTTTTGCAGAGCCTGAAGAGAAGACCCTCTGCTTTTTTCCTCCACTTCAGGGAAAGAGAAAAGCAGCAGAACCCCCACCCACCTCACACTCTACACCTTCTTTGGCAAGTACAGCCGCTGCTTCCAAACAGTGTCCGACAGGTCTTGAGTGTGACACTAATGTAACATGAGTTCCTAAAACAGAAACACATGTTAAAAAAGAAAAAAACCCCTTAAGATTTAAAGCTTTTTTTTTCTAGACCTCAGGCGCCTTTCAAGGCAACATTAGGAGTCTCTTGTAAATTTCAGTTCCTTACCTTTACTTGAAATGCTAAATATTCTACGCCCATACAAAGCACGAAGAGTGCAAGAGGAAGGACTATGCTGAGACACAAACTTTACCCTTTAATTCAGGGAACTGAAGAGATATTTAATACGGTTTTCAGTGTATCCTTTTTAAACGTTCATATAATTCAGTGAGAAATTATGAACAAATGGCCTGAAATACTACAGTGTTCCCTTTTTGCACTTCTGACAAAAATTACATACTAAGGTGAGGAAAAAAGTTTTTCAGCCATCGACTACTCCATCTTTATATTAGGGAGCAAATCCTTTAGAATGGTATACTTACAGATGAGATACAGAGAATCAGGTGATCTTTCTTTATATGGGCAACAGAACAATAAAGTATACTGCTGGTTAAAGTAACATTTGAACCTTTAACATCTGATATGCTTTTCTGTGCCCTATGACAGCAGTATTCTGAATAGCTTTAAAAAAGCTTAAAAAACTTAAAACTTTAAAAAAGTTTTTAAAAGTCCCCAAGCAATTCAGTTTATAAGGAAGCAAACTGTATTTCAGCTTACCTTGCCTTTCTATTTTAGCTTTCCCAATTGGAACAATGAAATCCTTTGACTGTGCCTGCTCAGACATTTCAAAGGGAACACCGTACAGTAACTCATTTTCCAGCATCACAACTAGAAGAAAACATACTTGGATTAACATGTACATCTGCAGGCACAGAACTGTACTGACTATTAACAGTACTGCGGCAGACTAGTTCAAGATACTAAGCCCCTCCAGGCAACAAGGACTTCAGTATGTTTGCAGAAGCAATTAAAAAAAATGTTTTTATTAAAAAGTAAGAAATCACAGTCTTTACTTCAATGCTGAATTATTTAAGGCTAATTTTAGACAATTTTTTAAACGAGATCAGGTATTTAACTTCTGGTACATGATGGTAGAATAGCTAGTTTTAGAAAGGGCTTACATTTTGTATGCATGCTTGTGAGAAAGAAAGACAAAAGTTGTCCTGCTTTTAATTAATGTCATTCTGAATTTATGACATGAATTTCATGATCTGAAAAAATGAGTTGCATAGACAACTGTATAAGTAGGAGTTCCTCCTGACTCATCTTCATCCTTTTTAACCCCTTTATGACAGAGTCATAAATGTGTCTAAGTTTCCTGATTGGTACCAAACTAGCACTAAAGATACACAGCTGACAACAGCGCAAAATTAGTCTACTGCTAGCCAGGCAAGTGACTGTTAGGAAAAGAATAAATATTTCTGTGCCTTTGTAAGTACCCTAAAGCTGAGTAAAGCAACATTAAGCATTTTAGGGTTTAACATTCTTTTGTTTTGTTTTAAACAGGGCAGGAGGGGAAAACAGATGTTCTTTTCAGGATCGAGTGCTCAATATTTGCATAATCTGCCTGTGCTCACCTGGATTATCATCCCGAATTGATGCTTTCAGCAGACCTTTGGCATCTTCTGAGCTCCAGGGACTAACAACTTTCAGTCCTGGGCAGTGCCCGTACCAAGCAGCGAAGCACTGCGAGTGCTGCGCAGCGACTCCAGCTGATGCCCCGTTGGGGCCCCGGAAGACGATGGGAACAGCAATTGATCCCGCAGACATGTAACAGGTCTTGGCAGCGGAGTTTATAACCTGGTCGATGGCTTGCATGGAGAAGTTGAACGTCATGAATTCACACACTGGTCTCAACCCTGCCTATTAAATATATTAAAAGATACATTAGTATGTTTTTTACATAAAAGTAGATTAATTTAGAAGGAATGCAAATTTACAAACCATAGCAGCACCAACAGCGATTCCCGTGAAGCCCATCTGAAAGAGAAGGGAAACCAAGGGGTGAACACCGGGGGAGCGGCTGATGAAGGGATGGCCGGGGCAGGAGATGGGGCAGCCATACCTCTGATATCGGGGTGTCAATGATCCTCTTGTCCCCGTACTTCTTCCAGAGGCCCCTGGAGATCTGCGGGGCAGGAGAGAGAAGTCAGGGCCCGCCTCAGGCCCTTTCCCGGCCCGGTAACGGCAGCCACGTACCTTGTAGGCGCCATCGTACTGGGCCACCTCCTCGCCCAGCAGGAAGACGCGCTCGTCCCGCTCCAGCTCCTCATCCAGCGCCTGGTTCAGCGCGTCCCGCACCGTTACCTGCGGGACAACGGCAGCCGGGCAGGGTGGGGGCGCGGGGACCCACCGCACCCCACCTCACGGCACCGCACCGCTCCTCAGCGCCCACCCGCCCCGGGGCCGGCCGCCTCCCTTGAGGGCGACGAGCCCCCTTCCCCCAACCCGCTCCTCCGGGGCGCCCCTGCCCCGCGACAGCCCCGCTACCTGTATGGCGGCGGGCGCGGAGAGGCGGAACCCCCTGCGCTGCTGCAGCAGCCGCCCGGCGGCGCGGCCCTGTGGGGAGAGACGGGCGCCCAGCGGCGCCAGGTGCCGCAGACCCGCCGCAGCCGCCGCCGCCATCTTGCCCGTGTCCTCTACCGCCCAGGGAGGGAGGGGAGGGGGGCGCCGCGCGCCGCCGCTGACGACGAGGCTCCGCCCCCGCGCGCCCTCGCTCCGCCCCCTCAGCGTTCTCGCGAGAACCGGCGTGCGCGACGGCGGGCGGCGCGGCCTTTTACGTCATTTCCGGTCGCCGCGGCAGTGGCTGGGCCTGCTGCGGACAGCCGTGCGCTCGCCCTGCGCCGCCGGGGAGGCGCATGGCTCGGGCTCGAGCGCCCCGCCCGCGGCCACGGTCTTCGCCTTCTGGCGACGGGGCTGCCCGGGCCCGGCCCCTCCCAGCCCCCTCAGTGAGGCGGAGGCGGGTGGCGAGCGCGGCCACCCGGCTGGCGGCCCGGAGGTGAACGGGGGGGCGGCTCCCGCCCCTCTCCCACCCCGACTGGAGAGGGCGTGGCACGGGGGGGCGGGGCTGGACCGGGACACACCCTCGCTCCGCCCCCGCCCGCGCCGGCGGCTCAACCCCGGGCTCTCGCTCAGTCGTCCCCGCCGCCGCCGGGCTTTGCCTCAGCGCCGGGAGCTGCGCCCGTGAGTGCCGGGGCCGGGCCGGGCCGCGCCGCNCCGCACCCTCCTGGGGGGGACCGCGTTAAAGCGGGATGGATGGCCGCGTCTCGGCGCGGTGCGAGGGGTAGGGCGCGGGGCTAGGCTTCTGGGGCCTTTTCGGTGGCGGGGGAGGGCCTGCGGGCAGGATGTGGGGGCCCCGGTGCCAGGGTGGGGATGGGACAGCTGGTGCCCGGGTCCTGCTCCCGGCTGGGCTGGGGGAAGGAGCAGGGCGGGAGCCGGGGTGGTCTCTGGCAGGAGGGGCTGGGATAGGTGGGTCTTGCCCCACGTGGGGAGGGGAGTCGGTCCTCCTGCCCCGCCCGGGAGAGGCGGCAGAGCTGGGACACTGCTTTGGGATGGGGGTGAGGGTCTGGGCTCTTGAGCCACTTGCAGGGGGGTAGGCAAAACATCTGGGTTCGTTTCCAGTATCTTTGCTGAATCATTGTGATCCTGGTGAGAGTTACTCCACCGTGAGCTCGCAGGCTTCTCTGGGATGGAAACTGGCACTTCCCAGCTCCAGCGGCAGGTCTGAGCCCCACTCTGGCCTGGGCTGGCAAGAAGGATTTCAGCCCTTGTCTTGCTGTTGGTCCTTGGTCCGTGCATGTGCTGAGCCCCACTGGTGTACGCAGGGAGCCCTCTGACACCTGCCTTCCTCCCAAACTGTTTGGAGACACCTTTCCACACTCAGACAACTGCCAGTTGGTGTCACAGAAGCAAAATACGTGGGTAAAACCCAGCTGTTGTCGTGGGTGCTGAAAGTGTGGGTGCCTTGGGTTGCTTCAGCAGCACAAGGCCAGCAAGACCAGGCTAGATACAGGTGTCTCCCGTTGGCTCTTGTGAGGAGGGTCAAAGTAATACCGTGATGTAGGCTCTTCAGACAAGTAGCAATTAAAATAAAAGTTTGGAACTTGGACTTAAACCAGGATGTCGTGGAGCTCCTCAGGGGAGGGAAGGAAACTTCAGGAGCTTGGAAATTATAGTGAAGCAATTAAACATAAAGAAGGGAAAATGCTGCGTGGCTGGTGTGAGCGTTTTCCCCTCCTGCCTGAGGTGAAGACTAAGTAAAAAGCAACTAAAGAAAAGCAAGAGCTAAGTTATTTTTTAATAAACTGTATTAGTTGTTATAAGTCTGACGTGTAGAAGGTGATGGATGCTTTCTTTAGTGAAGCTGATCTGAATTGCCAGAAGATTCGGTAACGGGTTAAGAGCTTGCTTCTTCCCTGCTGCCTCGGTTAGGGTGGCACAGTGCTGGAGCCTCGTGGGTTTGCTCTGCAGACTGTCATCTCGCTGTACAGTTTGGTGGAGTACAGCCGTCGCTGGTGCTAGCTTAGTTTTTGTCTGTTCAGATGAGTCACCGATAATGATTTACAATAAAAACTTGCCTTTCAAACGTTATGACTGGCTGGGGAACGGAGACGTTGTCCAAGCACGGCATAACTGGGCTGAGGGCAGGAGTATCTTTTTCTCATCTTTGAAGATCTAAATGTGAGAGGCAGGGAGCTTGCTAAGTGGGTGAGTGGCTTGAAATACCAGGCATATTTATCTGTATAAATACAGTGCTAGCTTTGCTCTTTTTGAATTTTTAAGTTGCCATTGGTAGAATTCCTGTCAACTGTATTGACCTAGAAATCTAAGGTAACTATTGAGGTTAAATAGTGTGTGTGGAGGTTAAACAGCGTGTGAAAGCAAACTGTTCATTAAAGACTAGTGCCACAAGTAAATCCTTTCATTCTTTTTTTGGAAAAACTAGATGAAAAACATTGAGAGCAAATCAAGTGATGCGTGCCTCTTGACTTTTAGCTGTTAAGTGTATTTCTGCACCTCCTTTAAGTAATTGCATTTGACACAAATGGTATGATTTTTCTCCAGGTGCGGCATGTAGCCCTGTGGCCTTGACCAAACGCCGTGTGCGTGGTCCCAGCAGTGCAAACGCTTGGCAGCGCCGCTGGCATCCCCTGGGCCTGTCCTGAGCCCACGTGCCTGTGCATGTGTGTGTCTTCGCGGATGCAGGTGTTCACCTGACTCTGATTGCTTTCTCTGAATTTCAGCTTGCAAAATGGTTGCACATTAGCAGCTCTGTTCTGGTACAAGCCTTGCTGAAGTTATTGGGACTACCTGTTCCAGTAGTGTTCCTGGTAAATAGCTTTGTAATCCTCTGAGTCATAATATATGAAATAAGAGTGAGCATTTTGTAAGTGCAGGCATCCAATTTGGTGTATTAAGTATAAAATGATGACTTGAGTGCTTTTCTTCAAAGGTACTCGCCTCTCATTGTGCCTTTCTAGTTTTGGACGTGCTTGGTGCTAGGCTGTGGTGACCGTGTTAGTGCTGTAGATCTCCCTGCTCGCAGAAGCAGCTTAGCCAAAGCAGGACTGTGGTTTGACACAGTCCGTGCACTTCTGCTCTCACCACAGAACGACGTCCTTTCTGGCTTAATCAGAGTCAGCAGTTTGTCTGGCTGAGTTTCATCTTAAATGAGTTTTTCTTACGGTTATTAAAGGCGTGCTGTCTTGGGATATGACTGTGTGTTGACTGTTCTCCGCTGTCGGGATGCGAGTAGCCACATTAGCGAGGTTGTCCCTGGGTGTGGTATGTTGTTGTATGACACAGGGATAAGAGCTGGCTTGAGGCTGCCCATCCTGGACGATGCGTGGGAGTGAGCGTCTGCCCACCCCCGCCGGTGCATCACTGTATTTCATTCAGGAAGGATTTAAAGCATCGTTGAAAGGGTGTATGTCCCCCACCCTTGTTGTGATGTGGCTTGCTAGTCCTTATCTCAGGTTTCACCCGAACAGAGCTATTTTCACCTGTGAAGTTGTCTTGAAATTCAGAGCTCCCAGGCTCAAGCAGTGAGTAGTTGTGATCACACTGGGGCATTTTAGGATGACCCATGCCAGAATGGATACCATTTTAGGTGGTATCATCTCTTCACGTTGTGCATCTTGCGCCAGCCCTGGCTTTGCCAGGGAGGTTTGTGCATGCCTAGTGATTCTGGGTCCTTACACAAGGGTTAGTGAGACTTCTCGATGCCACTTTCCTGTTGAGGGCTGGGTTTATTTCGGCTAATTGCTCTTGTGAATTATTCACTCCAGTGTTACATAGCAGTGCTGTGATCAAAGATTAGTTCATGCCCTCATACAGACAGGTGGTGTCGTCTGTTTCTTTCCCTGATAAAGAAAGCCTTGATTCGTCTGTAGTGTGGACTTAGATGCTGGCCAAAATAACATAATATCTGACCACCAGTTTAAATAACTCTGGACATCTGCCTGTCTTTGAAATATCCTAAGTGTATAATTCCAGTTAATTTTATTAAGGCTGCAGATCGCTTCCATTGTGGTTACTAGTGAAGTTTCTGGCTGGCCGCATCTTTTCACTTCCAAGTGAACGTTTTTCTTGAATGTCAGAAACCTGTATCAGTCTCTCTTGTGGTTTTAATGCACCTGCGTGTTATCCTGGTGTTGTACTTGAATGCAGTACCAGAATAATACCTATAAGTTAGTTTTCTGTAAGAAAAGAAGTGCTGGAATTTAAAGGGTTTGGGCTATAGACAAAAGTTGATGAGCTGTACTTGAATGACAATTCCAAATAAAGCAAACCTGAATGAATTCACCTCTTGATTTGTGAGTAGAGGTTGGCAAAAGAGCTGGCATTCCAGGTTTATCTTCTGTCGGGGTGGGGGGGGTGCTTTAATGTACTTTCTCGAGGCATGCTCCATCTCTAATTTGTAAAAATAGGATCCTGGTATGACTAGTTCTGTATCTTAGTATTCCTTAGTCTTCTGTTGTTTGACCTCACGATTTTCATATACTGATTTTGTTTTTTCTACTCTTTAATACGTCTGAGATGCAGCTGAGGCCGTGCTCATGCTGCTGGCCCCCAAAGGCTGGACCTGCTGGACGCTGTTGTGCCCAGGCTGTGGGTTTGGGCAGGGCAGCAGAGCCCAGAGAGGTGGGATGTGCTGCCTTGTTCTGTGGTGAATGAGACCGACCTCGTTTGCTAGGAATGAGAAGGGCGAGTAATCTTTTTGGTTGGGAATTAACTGTGAACCTTAAGTTGTTTTGGAATGTAGGGCTCTGGCTGAGCTAAATCTTCATGCTGCTTTTAGCTGGGTGCCTGTGAACTTTGCTAGTAAAGAGGATGGGAGCAGAAGTCTTGGTAACTGTGTGGTCTTTAAGATGTAAAAATAAACAAAGCTGAGAAGCTGTACCCTACTTAAAACAGACTGACCTAAATTTTCAGCAATTCTAGCAGGGAGGCAGGCTCTGGGTAGGGATAAAGGCTTACTGACAACTGGCTTCTCCGTCCATGCATCGCTTGACGTGGTTGACAGGCCACCTTTGGAAAATCTCCACCGGTGTCTGGGGTCATTTGCTTCCCCCACCTCGAGTTGCACAACCCGAGCTGTGGATTTCCCTTGCCGTGCTCTTGTGGAGAGAGTCCTCTTGTTATGCAAGTCAGCAGTTCAGCATCTTCTGGGAAGTTACGGCATGAACCACTTCTCAAATTGCTTTTGTTTGAGCATTGTTGAAAACATGTTTGATGTCCTCTGGCTTGTCCCTAAAGAAATTTCTTCCAAGAGGGGGTATGTGCCTGTGAAGTCCATTCGTACTCTTTGTCTGTAGATTAGTGTTCTTGCTATGAATTGCAGTTCTCCACTACTGAATTATTAATTCTGCAGTGAATTTTTTTTTCTTCTTACTGTTCATTGACTTTCGTGCTTGATTTGTTCTTCTGCACAGTTTGAAACTGGAGCATGGGAATTTTGACTAATATTGATGGATCATATGTATGACCTCAATGGTGGCTAAATAAACTTTTTTTTAATTGGGAAGAGGACACCTGTCTTTCTACTCAGTTTCCTAGGTAAAAGGTAGTCCATTTGTGAATGTATGTCATCCTCAGAGGCACATTGCTTGTTATTTAACAAAACTGGGATGGTCAGACAGCTGGTGGAGTGATTACCCGTGTGCTCCGGAGGCAGTCGTGTGGGTAGTGTGAAGGGAGAAGGAGGGAAAAGCTCGTTTGTAGATTCTCCTGCTAATGTGGCTTTGTAGCTGAATGCTCTCCTGGCAGAGAGCCTGCCTTTGATTAGAAAGCATTCCCCTCGGTTGTTCTTGTAGGTACTGATGGTCTGCCATGTTTTGTTCTTTATTTTGTGTTTTTGTGTGTGCTTTTTCCTGCAGGGAGATAATAAGAGGTGAATTGCGTATCCTTTCAGCAGCCTTCTGTTAAACTTGGAATACCACAGTTCAAGTAATTGAACAGATGGATAATGGAGACTGGGGATATATGGTAAGTGAGCCTGTGTAAGTGTGCGCTGTGTGGTACAACAGGGCTTTCAAGATCCTGCGGTAAAAATCCTTCCAGATCTTGTCTCGTGTAGATCCAGAGCTTCAGTCGTGTGTGAGTAGAAAAACTGCGTGTTACGACAGCTTGCTTACATTCTCTGGAGTGCTTCACCTCGCGTGTTGTTTGTGGGGAGAGTGAGCTCAGGTTCATATTTCTTAGGTACAATCAGTGAGTACTTAGCTGGTGCCTTAAGCTCACTGTTACCGTTTTCGTAACACACAAAAGGTGAAAGTAGTTTGTGCTTCCTACGTATAATTTTAAGGACTTTATAATTTTATTTATAAAGAAAAACATTTTTCCCTGTAAACCATGTTTCAAACTAGACAAATGCATCTTATTTTTCTCTCCTTCCCTTTCTCTAAACATTCTGCTGCCGTGCATATGTCTCTCTTCTCTGGCTGGCCTCAGTCCTGGTTGTTAGGGTTGGTGGCCAGATGGAATTTATGTTCCTTTCTGTCTTGCTTCCTCATGTCCTATCTGGAAGCTGATGCAGACTGGTTTGTGCTCTGCTCCCTTCTTCTGTGCAGCCTGCTAATTTGCTAATAAATATTTCTTTTTGGAGTTAAAAGCTGAAAGTTCTTTTTTTGTTTGCTTGTTTTAGTGATGCCTCGTAACCAGTGCATGGATTACTTTGATTGTGAGCTCTGGGTCCTGTGTCTAAACTTGCACTGTCATCCGCTTTTGAGGGAGAGGCTTAAGACTTGTTCAGCTCATTATTTTCTTTTTTCCTTCTTTCTTTTTTTTGGTTCTAGGATGAGAAACAGATCGTGAAAGTAAGGAGTGCTGATGGGCCTCATTCAGACTAACTTGTTCTTCAGGAAATCTCTCTGTTCTCACTTCCCCATCTGTAGAACAGGAAAAAAACTTGTTGCCCAAATGCAAAACTTACTTCTGTGGCAGTAGCTCAGTTGTTAAGATTTCTAAAGCATTCTGGAAATGCGTGTTCTGAATGTTAAGTATCATCCTGTCTAGTTGCCAGTTGTGCCTTGTTGCTAGGTGGCTTGGATTTGTTCGGGTTTAAACACCGCTTACAGGCTTCGAATGGGAGAAGCGTGATTCTCTCTGGAGCCTGTGGATTTCAAACAGTATTTTCCTTGTGTGTCAGTGAGGTGATTGAATCTTCTTGTGGTGGCTTGATAAACTCTGCAATTTCTCTCTTTCTAGATGACTGATCCAGTCACGCTAAATGTGGGTGGACACATGTATACGACGTCTCTTACAACTCTAACGAGATATCCTGACTCAATGCTCGGGGCCATGTTCAGGGGAGACTTCCCCACTGCCAGGGACTCTCAGGGCAATTACTTTATTGACAGAGATGGACCACTTTTCCGTTATGTTCTTAACTTTTTAAGGACCTCAGAGCTCACTTTGCCACTGGACTTCAAAGAGTTCGACCTACTTCGGAAAGAAGCGGACTTCTATCAGATTGAACCGTTAATTCAATGTCTTAACGACCCCAAGCCACTGTATCCCGTGGATACCTTTGAGGAGGTGGTGGAGCTGTCCAGCACCCGGAAGCTTTCCAAGTATTCCAACCCGGTGGCTGTAATCATCACGCAGCTCACTATCACCACCAAAGTCCATTCATTACTGGAAGGCATTTCTAACCACTTCACCAAGTGGAATAAGCATATGATGGACACCAGGGACTGCCAGGTTTCCTTCACTTTTGGGCCGTGCGATTACCACCAGGAAGTGTCGCTCCGAGTCCATCTGATGGAGTACATCACAAAGCAAGGCTTCACGATCAGGAATACCAGAGTTCATCATATGAGTGAGCGTGCCAATGAAAACACAGTGGAGCATAACTGGACTTTCTGTAGACTGGCACGGAAAACAGATGACTGATTCTGACTCCGCAGGAGCCACTTCAGTGATTAGCAACTTAATTGGACAGTAAACCCGAGAGAGTCTGGATTTTGACTAAAGCAACAATGTGGGCTTTTTTTATATGACTATTTATTGTTTATCAATAAGGACTGGAGGAGTTTCGTTCTCTAGCAGCTCTGTCCTTTTGTCCTGTTCAGAAAAAAAATAATGCATGTGCCTGTTCAGTCAAGACACCTTTTTGTTTGAAAGAGGGAGTCCGAAGAATTAGTACAATGGAGTATTTTGTGTCATTAACACAATTCTCTGACGCAACTTAAAAGTGCTAAAATTACCTCTGTTTAAATGGTTTCTAATCCATCTAATGCTACAACACTGGGAGCAAGAAACAAAGAGAATTTAAGATGCAGTTGGGGAAAAGCTGCTATCATGTAGACTAATTTAGTTTCTAAATCAATAAACAGTATTGTAATATTCTAGGAAAACAAAACCCACCCTTTAAAAGTACTTGATAAGTACAGTTTCTTACAGTTATGACAACTGTTTCTTTCTATGCATATAAATCAAGCAACCAAATATTATCTGTAGCCATGGAAATATGATTAGAAATATTTATATTGGATTCTAAATGCAAAATGTCCCTGTGGTAGAATTCATATTTTTAATGCCTGGTGCAATATTATTCCCAATTGTAATGCCTGCCAGCAAGAAGCTAATAAAAATGTGAAATACAGAATACTGTTTTGTATCTATTTTTTCCTTGTCTTCTAGAACTCTAGTACTTAAACCCAAAACCAACCAACCAAAAAACCCCACCCCAAATCTGTTTTTCCATTCTGCAGAGTAGTTCAGATGCTCTGCTAGGGCTCTGTTCTCCTCCATTAGCGACGTACTTTGTTCCTTTTTATCTTAATCAGTTGATACAACTGTCGTCATTATAGAAAAAGCTTGTGTTTTGAAAACTGCATTATGACTAACAGAAGGATAGCAAGTATTTGTACTGGCTAAAGGGATTGGGATAGAGGGAACGCAGAGCCTAAATACTTGTAGCCGCTAAGTAGCATTATCTGGTTTGTCGGTGATTTGTCTATTGACTTCACATATATTATTTTAACTGTAAAGTGCTGTTTCTGATGATGTTCAAGTCAAGGCGCTCAAGTTCTGTGGTTTTACTAAATTTTGATTAGCCATTTCGGCAATTTGTCATAGTTACTGATGGAATTTCTGGTTACGCTCTAACTTGAGTGCTGTTGGGAGTGAGAGTGTTGATGCCTGTTTTGATGAACGGTTCACGTTCTCCTGTGAAGTTCTTGTCAGGAATGTTCCTTACCACATCGGCTTTGCGCTCTGGGCTGTGTGGACCACACCTCCTTGGGGGTGTAGCAGGGGATCTGGATTCCTATGGTAGCTGCTGGTCTTGAGGACAGGAGCTTTCCATCCCATCTCTCACTTGGAAGGCCTGTCTCGGAGGTGTATTTGTCGTGTTTTGTCTCCCTCATTTCAGACACTGCAGGGGTTTTGATTTTGTAATAAGAGGCAGCAAGAGCTTTATTCTTATTCTCAGAAGGGAAAGAAGAGCTGAATTGATGAAGCTCAGGAAAAGTGGTTGTGTCCTTCCTGCAACATGTGGTAAGAAATATCTGTGTTAACTGGCATTGAATTATAATCACAAGATGTTCTTTGCAACACTTCATTTACTAGCAAATTAATTACTGGCCTGGATCAGCCTGCCCTTTCCATAATTATGAAGTATAATAATTAGAGAAGCAGTATTCCAAATAATACACTTTATGAGAGCCCAAGATTTACAGAAAGTCAGTATGAGCAGCTCTACTGATGGGAAAGTAAATTCTGCAGACTGGAGTTGGCATCACTTTGTCTGAATCTTCATTAGCTGGGGATACGCCACTGCCGAGCAAGTTAAGAGCTATTTTAATTGTCCAAACAGATGTACTTTCTAATACATTTCTTGATGTAAGAGAGCAAGTTGTTCCTAGAAACCAAGGTGCACAATTTTACCTTCCTTGTGTTATTTGGTAGTGTTGGGTTTTGGTTTTGATTTTTTTAAGGCATTGTACAGTTATAACAGGCTGAGGGGGAGCTCATAATGTGTGTGGTTTTGTTTTTTGGTTTTTTTTCTTAATCATCATATAGTGGATTTAGAAAAAGAATAAGAAAGCCAAATGGCATAGTTTTGATGCAATCAGGACGCTCCAGGTTAGGAAACAGCAAACCCTAGGCTGTCTCTGACTAGATTGCCTCATAGCAGTGGGTACCACTCAGCATTGTTAGGCTTCTGTCTGATTAAATGCAAATGGCTGGCTAAGAATCTTGTTTCAGACTTGTTGCAACTGCGAGAAAGCAACTGATTATTAATTCCAATTAGTCATTACTGATGCTTCATAAATGTACTGCTGCACAAAGAACAGGAGGAGATATGTGGCCTTCACATAGATGACGGTCTTCATAATTTTGATAGCGTGTTGTGAAGAAGTGGCTTCAAATACTTCTCATAGGCTGGGCTCATCTGCTCAGAAAGAGAATATGGAAGGGAATTAATGGGAATTAAGAATAAGGAAAAGGTGGTAAATTTTTCTTTCTTAAGAATGATCTCTGAAATATAGAAAGCTCGACTATTAAAAAAACTCAACAACCTAAACAGCCAGGTATTTCGGCTATGCAAGGTCTCTTTCCCTATAGTATATGCTGTCCTTATAAGCAGTGAACAATACTCATCCCAAATGGAACAACATTTGACTTCAAAAACTATACTTGAACTTGAATGTTTGCTGAAGGCAAATTTTGTGTTCAGCTGTAGAATTTCAAAGGGTTGCTGATTACCACAGTAAAAATCTCACTTAAGGCAAAATGAGTTTTTGAACAGAGCAATAGCTATTTGCATTGTGCAGAATTTTACATTACTCCTCAATACGGGTGAATTAAGAAGTGAAAGTAAAGCGCTAAAGACCATGAAGGATGAAATTGCCTTGTTTAACATTTATATTCTTTCTGGTTAAACATATTATTAAAAAAAAATTAAGTATTGCACTACTAAAAGTACAAGTGTATGGAAAATACCCTGCAATTAGTGGCTTTTGCAGCCATCTAGTGTTGTTCCATAATACGTAAACAGATTTTTGCTTTAGCTTATTTTATACAATGTTACCTCGGTGCTATAAGGTTAAAAACCAAAACCACATTGGTGGCACGTGACAGTTCAGCTCCTAGGTACAAGCTCTAGTACTCTGGGGGCTGTAATTCATCGTTAGGTTAAATGTCTGAGCTAAGACTACAGGTGGCATAATTGGAACGTCACAGGTCATTGTTTAGAGTGCGATACTAAGAATTAAAGGCTCTTATTCCACTTACTTTTATCTGTGTTCCTTTTATTAAAAGAAAAGCAAGCAATTTCTGCTCTGGCCAGTGCAGAAGTTGCTGGACTGTAATCCAGCATCCGTACCTGCTTGTTGGTTGGTGACTTCTGAGCCCACTCGTAAAGCCGTTGGTAAACTTGTCCGTCGTAACTGCCGAGCGCAGAATTCAAGCTGCTATCTGTGAAGTCAAAAGCGTCCACTAGTGGAACAGCATCCTTCCTACGGAGCAGATGAATGACATTCATATTACTGAAGCAGGTGTTGCTTTGTAAGGGAGTAAAATAAGGCAAAAGTAAACTTGAAAGTCGGTTGTCCGAGTTCCTCGGTCTGAAATGCTTGTGCCAGTTTTTCCCCTTGCCTACACTGCGGGGAAAATCCTGCTTGTTTTGGTTCCTCAGAGGCACGTTCTACTAATGCCCTGAGCAGTCTGTATTGTTGAATGGGTATTTGTACAGTCCCGTAATCACCTGGGGTCTGTCCCTAATTCCCTAATTTAGAACTCGATCTCCTGTCAAGTGTTTTCTCAGCAGACTCTGCCAGTTCTTGCTTTTGGTTTTCAGGGGGTTTTTTTTGTTGTTTTGTTTTTTTCTTCTGGTGTATGTGTTTGTCTTACAAAATGGAATAAGGTTGCTATTAGATTGATGCAAAGTGATCGCTGATCTCCAGCCTTCCTCTAGTTGTAAGTATTTCTGTTACCTTGCCGTAGAGTGTCAGGGTCTTCTGCTCTCTTTGTGTCTGTAAGAACAAAGCAACCCTGAACCGCACCAAGGGCCCGTCTAGCCCAGGGGCCAGTCTGACAGCAGTCGGCTACAGATGGCCAGAGGAGAGCAAAAGGGCAAGTGTGTAATGAGAACATCTCCTAAGCAGCAGCTGTTTTTTTAACTTGTCCTCTCATCGTCCCAGGTGGAGGAGGTTGTGCTGTCTGTCCCCAGCACCTGAGGTACAGGCATGCAAAGTGGTTTGCTCATGTGTTGGCATTTACATCTCGAGTTTCTTTTGGGGAAGGGCTCTTTGGGGGTTTGGGAAAGGCTGAGTTTTTGTTACAGACCAGAAAATGTTGATATCCTTTCTCCTAATTGTAAATAACTGACTTTAATTACCCAGGTAAATATGCACTAGATTCTTGAATCCTGTTAACTAGGCATAGGCTAACCTGGAGAAGTTGCAATGAATTCCAGACAACAACGTGTTAGGCTTTCGAAAATGTTATGTTAAGCTTATTGCTTAACTTGAATTCTGTGATCAGTTCTGAAAATGCTCGCTGTTCAGCTCAGTCCTGCTCGGCTCCTGGTTATGGTGTACGCTTGTTTCTCTCCAGGTGGCTTGTTACGTACAGCAGTAACTCACTCCTCTGCACTGTAAATTAATCTGTTCTTAAAAAACAGCGCTGAGTAGTGAAAGACAGACGCTTTGTGAAAAAGCTTTTGTGAGTGTTGTGGTAAGTTAAAACTTTTAGCATATCTCGGAAATCACGTAGTAATAAACGGTGTTGAGCAGATGCCTCTGAACTAGCCGTAGGCAGGATTGTTTGGGTACCAGTTGCAGCTCAGCCATGGCAACGGAGGAGGCTGTATTAGCTGTGGCTTAAGCAGGTTTTGCAGTGTGTGGTCGGTTGCTGTGGCTGCCTCCTGCCAGTGCTGCTCTCACTACGTGTTTTCCTGCTTCTGCTCTACTGCAAATGGTAATTCCTGATCTATGATTTAAGATTTCATGTTACAGAACTTCAATTTAGAGACTGCAGAGGAACTGGATACTTAGGTCTGTTTTGCTGTGAAAATGAGCTCTGTGTAGATGTTTCAATCAATTTCTAGTGCTGCCAGGCAAAGAAAATAAAAACCAAGTGAGGTGAATTGACTTTGGAGATGTTGCCATAGGTACAGCAGCACCATTTTTCTATCTATCACAGGGACAAACTGAATAGCTGTGTATCTCTGCTCGTGCTAGGGCAGCTCACCGAATGATAGCCAGGAGGTCCAGGTACGATGCTGTGACCATGTCCATTTGCTCTCCAGATATGTATCCATCATGCAAGAAGACTCCCGTGTTCGAGAAGATCCCGTGTAATGCAAAGAGGTCACAAAGATGTTTCATAATCTTCTGGATGCCAGTCGTGGTCTCGAGTTTTTCCACAGTTTCTACAAAGTTTTTCACGGTGATGTAGTGGCAGTGAGCCTGGAAAACAAATGCAATCAACAGTGAATGCACCTCAAAACACTTTTAGTAGGCCAAGTGACTCAAACATCCTCACAAAGAATATAAACCCTTTTCATTTCCCTGGCACTTCTTCAGTCTGTATTCTTTGTTTGCTGGTTGACCAGGCCTTTTGCATTCATGTCTTAGAGTGACAGTAGAGAGAATTGGGGGTCAGTCAACACTGTGGCGTTTGTAAACTGTAGAAAACCGCTTCAGAAATCATGGTAGTACTTATTCTAAATATTTTTTTATGCATACCCCAGAGAGTTTATGCGGTGGAAACATGCTGGAATGCGCTTGTGTTGACCCCTAGCAAGTGAATCTTTGTTATACATCAACAGGAGAAAACTTTTGTTGAAGATCTTGGGCTCATGTTACTTTGGGCTCAGTGTCTGTTGGGCTTCAGCTCTGAAAACATCCGTTGTCACAAAAGAACAACCGAACTTGCTCTCAATTTTGTGGTTTTAAGTAAACCGGTAATTTGTCGGTCAGATACCAGTAGAGCATCTAACTGCCAAGTTACAGAAACACTAGCTGAGCTCCAGAGCAAATGAAGCAGGCTGGCTCCACCTGTTTGCGGGGGTGACTCTTGCTCTGCTGACATTGCTGTGGGTGGTTGGTGGGGTTGGTGTCTGCGAGGGTTCGCTCCCCCACTGTACAGTTCTCCCGGCTGTGGGTGTAAGCACGGCACACCTGCGATGCTGCTATTCCTGCCGGCACGGTCAAGCGTGGACTGCAGAACCTGCCTGAGAATCTGGGCATCTTCTCAAGCAATTAACACATGTGGAGTCTGCAGCAAAGCCGGACCCGGTGTCTGAGCTACTCAGCTGAGAGCTGGCAGGTGTCAGTTCGTGTAGCTGCCCTGCCGGTCGTGTGGGTGAGCCTCCAGGGAAGGTGTGGAATAAGAAGTAAATACAGCGGTGCCCCAAGAAGGCAGCAGGCTATCAAGGTTTTAAAGTTATGGGGAAAACTTAAGGGGTTTGGGTAACTCATCCTCTCCCTGAAGTACCTAAGAAACTTTGGGGGCCCGCATCCCATTTTCTGAAGAGTCCAGCAGCACAATCGCCACTGGCGGTACCGCAGCCAGCCCTCTGTGTGTGTTGAGGCTCTTCAGAAGTAGTTTGTTTCTGACTAGTCCTGTGTCTAGGTTCTCCTCCTCGCTACTCAGAAAGAGCTGGATTCCAGCTCCTCCTCTGACGCCTGGTCTGCCCTGCTCCTCAGTCCAGAGACCTCGGCCACCCGTGTGAGTGGGTGGGTGCAGGAGGGAAGAGCTTGTTCAGGTTTGCGTGCGGGGAGCGCTGGTCAGAGCCTTTTCTAGAGGAAATCTCAAATAGGAACATTCTGCTTCAGTGGCATCCCACTAAAAATGCTTTTACATTTAAGGAATTATTGGGAAAGTAATTTTTAAAGGTCCTGTTGTTTATAGGAGCTCTCCTTTATTTTTGAGGCAATTGCAGAGTTTTTCTGCTCTCTTTCAAGCTCACAGCATCGAATACTTGCTGCTTCCACTGAGTCTGTATAATTGAAAATGGGGGGTGATGCACAGCAGACAGGTGACCACAAAAAAATGCTACTGGTGAGATCAAGTCTTTGCTGCCTTACTCAGCCAGTTCTTGTTTTGAAGGACTGTAACTCTGCTTACTGTTATGAGCCGATTGACGCTCCCGATGGTTTTGAAAGGATCTCGGCTGTGGCTGAGAAAGTTTGACTCATCAAGGACTTCATCTAATTGACAAGAGGGCTGTTCCCTACTATGAGAACACCCAGATGGTATCACCACCATATGTAGGGTTCCTTTTTCCCAGTAGAAGCTTTGTGCTAGGTCCATTTCAGTTTGAGTTGGCTCTGGCTGAACGTTAGATGACAGCAAGGTGTTTTTCATTAAAAATTGAATGAAGTTAAGCCATGGATGTGGTTCAAGATCTTCCTTTTCTCAGCTTAGGAAGGAAGGAAGACCTTCATGATAATTGTAGAGGAATTGTACTTAATTGCATAGTAAAAAAAACAATTCTGTTTTTTTGAGATACTGAAGTATCAGTGGTTTTGGTTTTCATTTAAATCTAGGGCTTTTCCCCCGCCTCTTGCTTTTTTTCTGCTTATTTCTGTACTAACCAACCCCTGTTTTGGGGGAGCGAATGCTGCTGTCCTGATCCTACAGCTGCAGGCCTGCTGGTTGCCTGCCTAATCCACGTGAACCGGGATTTGGTTTTGAAACTCTTATTAATTTGACTTTGATTTGACTTTTCTTTCAGTAGTGATTAACGTTGCATTTATCACTGCTTTCCATTGTTTTCCCTGCAGTTACCTTTCCTTGTGAGAGCAGTAGATGTAAGAAACACCAGGCGTGTTTCACCCTTGCTGTGACTCCACCAGCTTTGGGGAGTCTTTCCTCTGGGAGCCAGAAACACCAGATTCTTATAAAAAGATGAGTGTTAGCTGGAGGCAGTGGGTTCTTGTTGCAGGATATGGGAGGTCTCGTTCCACTTGTAGTGGAAGGATAGCTGTGAATGGTTTTTTTTTTCTTCTCCCTTTCTAGTCTTTTTCTGCCTGGCCTATTCATATGGCAAATTCTTCAGATCAGGAATTGCTTCTTACTATGGTTTTTCCACCGTGCAGACCACAGTGGTGCCCTGGTCTTTCTGGTGTCCCTTAGATGCTAACAGAAAACAATAAACAAGGCTGAGACTTTAAGCTAATCATGCCATTTCTGTTGCATATTGTGTCATAAAGAGAAATGTCAAATAAGCAGATAAATTTTGCTAACCTTCACAGCCTGCACCAGCTGCACTGTGCACTGGTTCCACGCATTGTACTTTTTGACTCCAGACTGAATCAAGTCCTGCAGTTTAGCTGCTGTGCTGCTTATGAGTCTGGAAAATTGAGAAAAACATATTGTATGTGAATATAGCAGCCCACACGCGCTCATTCCGTACTCACTTGTGTGCGATTGTATGGCAAAATGGCATTTCTGAAATGTGAAGTTATCTGCACTCAGTATGAGAGAACTTAGATTATGCAAAATTAAGCACAGACTGGGAGAAGCACCTGGGCCACCCCCGTACTGAAGGATTTCTGCCTTCTCAGCTTCCAGGGTAGTTTTCCAGGGGGTTTGCTGAGTTTTTCTTGGGTTGTATGTGTAAGGAGAGTTTACAAACCAAGATAAAGCGGTGATAATATTGGACAGATGTTACATTATGTTTCTACTTTTCTACACAGGGATCCAAATTCTGCTCCCATTGACACTGAAGCTTTCAGAAGAATGGCTTTGTTTGCACACTGATCTGAATGACTGCAGGGTTGTCTGTCTGTTATACCTGATTTTCAGGGGTGACACCTATATGACCCATAGACATGCACATAATACTAACGAGACCACTCATGATCCCATTTTTATTTGTGTTGAGTAGTTGAATGTGTAGTTGAAAGGCTACAGACAGAATGAGAGGCTCTGTGTTTGCTGTGGTGTTAACTGAAAACAAACATCAGTTTCACAGGTATGTGAAATTTGAAGTTTCTGTATAGAATTGCACAGGGTCCAGTTGCCTAAAGGTTTTACTGGGTGGCAACTCAGTCATGTGGTCTGGGATTTACTTAAATAGTGCCATCAGCTCAGTATAGCATCGGCTCTATAGAATATAGTTGTTAGGTAGCGTGTGCCCTGAAAACTTCTGAATGTTTCATTCGAATGAAAGCTTCATATCGAACATTTGACATGGCTTTTAATCCTGTGTGAGTCTTCCTTTTCTCTTTCAGGAGCAGATGGTCTCAGTTCTTGTGGAACTTATGTTATTCTACCTCCCTTCAAAGCAAGGAAGACGCTGAGCTCTTAACACATTTCTGATGTCAAAGAGAGAAACCCCCTCTCCCATGCTCCGTACTGACCTGACTGCCGTGTGTTGATAGGCCTCAGTGTAAATATCTGGACGGAGAAAATCCAACTTGTTCTTGGCTGGACACTTCTTGGGTTTTACTGCAGCCAGGTAAGTGACAGATGGCGGAATGTGCTGGCCAGTGCTGGCTGCCATGAAGCACTTAATCAGGAACCTGGGGAGAGGGTGACAGTAAGAGCAGGGCATGGTTGTGATCCCCACACTGCAAACGGTCACGCAAAAAGTAAAGTGGGCTTGGGTGAGGAACAGCGATGTGTGACCCATCCCATCAGTGATCCAGAAAGGACTTGAACAAGTAACGACCTTTTATTTTGCATGTTATTCGCGGTAACCTGATCTGTGATGGGTCTCAGGGGTAGCCCTGTAGTCTACTGTATGTAATGCTACGGCACTACAGCAATCTGTAGTGATGGATTTTTGGGAAGAAACTTGCTGTGGCTATTAGCAGTCTCAGCAGCACGGTGATGAGGTACGTTATCAGCTTTGCAGCCTGAGTCGTAATGCTCTGAGAGTCTTAATGGTGGTTTGGTCTTACCCTCTGATCCCTCACTACAATCACATTATGTTAACCAACAGGAGGCCCCTTTTTGGAGCTGAACGTGTGTCTGGGGAGCATTCCCCACTCTTATTTTTTTTGGTGCCTCTGCTGTGACCTAGACTGACCAGGTCTGGAAGTAAAAAGTTGAGCGTTTCTCTTGACCTTGCTATTGATCTTGAAAGAAGAGGCATTAATGAGTGCAGAAGCGTCTGCAGGCACGCACAGAGCTACGTGGCAGCACCTCTGTTCCTGGGAAGCATACTGGTTTTCTCCTTCTAGTAAAAACACACGTTATTAAAAGTTCAAGCAGCTGTGGTTTCTTTCTCCTGTATTTCATCTACTCTGGATAATCATCAGTCTGTGTGTTTGGAGGAAAGTGGTGTTCTTGGAGCATGACTCATTTGCTTTCAGTATCCAACAACTTTGCCGTCTCTGAATCAACCTCACTTTACCAACACCATGTTACGTCGGTTGCTTAAAAAACAAACCACAAAACTCGTATAGCAATGCTTTTGCTGCGCTACTAGACAAAGAGGAAAATGAGGTTATGCAGAACAGCACCTGCAATTGTCCCCAAACCAAAAATAGAAGAGAGAATCCAATTCCCACACACCTCCATGCCTGGTAGACGGAAGACATGAATAGTTTATGTCCTGAGCTGTATTTTTGGAAGGTGCTGTGAGAAAGGAGTAGCTGGTTTTACTGGGTTTGGAGAAGAAGTGGTAGAGGTTGAGTAAAAGAGGGGGCAGGCTTTTAGATGAATAGATTTGCATTGTTACCTGGCAGTTTGCAGGAGCAAAATGGTGTTTTCCCCTTCGTAAATACAAGAGGCAAGTATTTTAGTATACAAGGAAGGGAGTCCGCTCAGCAAGGAGTAACCATGTCCTCCGCATGCCTGGAGGCAGATCTTCACTCCTGAAGTGCCAAACTGACTAACCAAGGCTTTAAAGCCCGAAGAAAGTGCATGGAGCTATTTAAAAAAAAAAAAAAAAAGGCAAAGTGTTAATGGTGAAAGTGTTCTAAAGCAATCCTCAGAATAAGTTCCCTTTTCTAATTTTGTGCGATTTCTGGGCATGAAATCCCTGTGAGATGCTCCCTTGCATCCTGGTGTAGCACCCAGCTCCCTGAACCTCGGCCTTCGCTTTCTGCCTGGGATGCTGCGCACCCTCGTGCTGCGCACGCTGCGGTCAGTTTATGCATTTTTGGGTTTCTCTCAACCAGCAGTGGCTTTGGCTGCCCTCGCTCAGAGTGTGTTTTCATTTCAGGCTTCCAGTTGCAAAATCTTATGTTCTATCTAAAAAGCCACATTTTTGGTTTTGGCTCAGAAGTGAGTATTTGCATGTGCATTGGTAGGTGAAGTTGTGAAATAACACTTTGTGCCACCAGCTACTTGGAACGAGGATTTTTATCAAACAGACATGCTTTTCAAGGACTTTTCACCCTGCAATAGTTTCTGAAACAAAAAACTGGGGGTGGTGAAGCAAATGCTGTTGCTGACTGGTTGTAGACCTAGGAAACGCCATTTGATCTCTTAGTGCTTCCTCTGTTTTCAGGCATCTAGTGGTGAGAGGAATGCTTGTTTTGTTTGCTAAAATACTTTGATATTTAGAGATGAGAAGTGCTAATGCTGCTGCAGCTCACCTCTGGCAGCATGTCGAAGTTATTCCTCTGGATCTCTCCGTACCCCCTGTTGAATAGCTCCTGCAGGTAGTCGTCGATGAAGCGAAAGGCATAGGCTGCTGCCAACTGGGGCAGCAATTTCTCTTGCTGGGTCTGGTAGTCAAGGATTTTTGCTTCTTGTTCCCTGTAGGAAGACAGCTGATGAAGTAGGGGAAGTGCGGACACGGGCATAGCTACTGTTAGTTTACCTGTTGCATAATGAAAACCGGCATTTTTCATTACCAAGAAGTATGGGAACAGGACTGAGCTGATGTCATGGCAGCAAATCCGCCCAGCTTGCTAAGCTGGTAGAGGAACAAGCCCGACTAGGAAAAAAAGTCATTTTTTCTGGTGTGTTGGTGAACCAGCCTAACAGAGTAGAACAGGCTCGGTGTGATCGGTCGGTACGGAGCAGGAACAGGGACTGCGGGAGAGGATGAAGCCTTCAAGGACAGCAGGTTGTTAGGTGTCATAGGGGAGACGGTGGCACTGCACCCTGAAAAACTTCTGCTTTTCAAACTGGATCTTTGTGGCCCTGGGTGTAGATAGGTTTATCTGAAAATACTTGAGTCTGAATTACTTGATGTAAATTCAGTAATTACTGAATTACTTTAAAAGACGGGTGGACGTGGTGCTGAGGGACACGGTTTAGGGGTGGTTTTTTGGCATAGGTTTATGGTTGGACTCGATGATCTTGAAGGTCTCTTTCAACCCAAGGGATTCTATGATTCTATCCTATGATTCTACTTTAAGTGTTCTTAGCTTTTTTTGGGAGGTTCTTGACCACTTTTGCTGTGGTTAGTACACTTAGGACTGCAGATGGTGGAATTGGTTATTACAATAGTTCCGCATGCTGTGCTCTTGTGTTTGGTTTGTGTTTGAACCAAACCACGTCCTCATTAGGATCTTCTTACTGTTGAAAGGCAATTTAAGTGGAAATTCTTTGAAATGCACTCAAATGAAAATACCTTTTTAAAAATTACAGGGATTCTTACCAGACTAATAAAATTCAGTGTTGTAAAGCGTGGATATTGGAACTGTGAATGTTGGAAGGTATTTTAATGTCATGCCCACTAGTAGGGTGCTGTGGAATAAGAATTCGGCAACTTGTCTGCTTTGTCTGGATTCTGCTGAGTTTTGGGATTACACAGGAAAGCCAGTTATAAGAAAAATAAGTTGCCTGCGTGAACCGCTGAGCTATTCAAACTATGAAAGTTATCTCAGAAAGAACTGTAAACATTCTCTTGTACTTTGACTGAAGCTCATTAATGTAAATAATGGGGAAGCATGTTTGCAATACCCTGTCTGGGCCAGGAAATAAACCAGTGATGTGCTGAAAGATAAGATGAAAAGTAGAAGTACAGACTGGTGTGGGGGAACATGGTGCACGGACCCCTTCCCAATGCTGCGGAGCTGCATGGCATTACCCAGGCTTTAACTTGGACTGCCGGCGAACCACAGAGTACCGGATGGCGATGGTGCAGGCTTTCATCAGAGGTATTACCACTTCGTGTGAAATGAGGGAAATGCGCACTGTAGTCATGGTGAAATAATTAATCTTTGGTGACCCCCGTCTTACATAGGTGCCATCTGGCTGAACCTGGAATTGAGATAGGATGTTAGATGCCACCTTTTTCAATACTTCAGTACTAGGATGGTTGTACAATCTCTATGCATGGACTAAAACGGACACTGAAATCCTTTACTGAATGCAAAACTAAATGTTTTTACGTCTGATAGATGAAACATATCCATTTTAAGAGAGAAACTCTTACTGCTTCTGCCCTGTGATCCCTAACCTCTGAACGTGGAATTCCTGACACTGCGTTTCGTTTATGATTCAGGAAACTTCTGCCCTCGATAAAACCGCAGAGACTTGCAGATACCTCAAAGGAAGATTTTTGTCCTAAATTTAGGCAGGTCCCTGTCGGCTCTCTGGCTGTGCAGTGCGAGTCTGACAGGCGAGTCTGTGATGTGAGTCCGTACGTACCTCGCAAAACTTGTTCAGCATGTTCTCCCTGGGGACACGCACGTTCTGCAGCATGAGGTAGCCATTGTCAATATGCTCAAAATTCATTTTGGGACCAATGTCTCCTGCAATTATGCCTGCAGGGGAGAAAACATAGCCTGCTTACTTCCACTTGAACTTTTTTCTCCCCATTTTGTGTCAGACTGGGGATCTCAAAGGAGGGGCACGTTCAGCTCTGCTTCTTCTCCAGCACGGGTGATCTTGCCTGAGGGATGAAACAGGCATCCAAATGCCTTGTGGTAGTTTGTTTCAGTGATCCCTCTGTTACTCGGGTTGGCCAGGGACAGAACTGAGGCGTTAATGCAGAGGTGGTCAGAGCAGCCCAGGCTTCTGGTTAAGAAGGTGGCTTGATCTGGATATGCCTGAGGATACATTAAATCTTCCTTTAGATAAACCGGTTGGGGTTAATGATAACTATGCCTTGGGTATCTGTCTTGGTTTGGTTTTGGTGATTATAACTCTCTCCCTGGGCCCAATGTTTTAGCAAACTTCTAAGGGCAAAATAGGCAGAGCACCTTCACAAGTGCTGCGATGTCTGGGGTCGTTTACCTGGGCAGAGTGAGTGGTCCTGAAGGCTGCGTATCTGCACGATGAAGGGATGCACGCCGTAGCACTTCCCGTGGACGTACAGCTGAGCAAAGACCACTGTGTGGGTTGCTGACCTTCCCACTGCGAGAAGAAAAACAGCCCCATTCCCTTAAGACGAGGTACAGCACAAACACTTCCACACTTACAGCAGTCAGTGCTAATTGTGTGATAAGTCTCGCTAACATATGGGTCAGCGTAAGTGTGATCCATGGATGTCGGATGCTGGAGATTGCCTAAATCTGTGCTCTGAGTCTGCTCTTGGCTCTCAGAAGTTGCATCATCCTTCTGCCTCTGCTGCTGCCCTTAAGGCTTGGATGAACAGTTTGCATCAGCAGATGAGAAAAAAATAAGTAGTTAAAGTTAACGCAGTGCTGAGAGAGTGGGACGTGCTGTGGCTGTAAGAGTAACTCCAGTTATTTTCTGTGAAATACCTTCCTGAAGGGAGCCAGGAATTTCACACTTGAATCTTTTATGCTGATGACCTCGCTGCAGTTTTTGGTCATCTGAGTATTATTTACAAAGAGGAGAAGATTGACTTCTGCAGAGGCAGGAGGTTCCCTGAGCAAAATTCTCCAGCCCTGCCACCCAAGGGCTTTTGATAGATGACTGTGGCTCCTTTCTGCCCTTTGAACTTGTACAAAACCCTTTGGTCTCTTACTTGCCTCTTGATGTGTGCATCTCCTACTGAAGTCCTCTGCTAGCACCCGGGCCCTCAAACACAGGGCTTGAGCAGGACAGACCAAGTAACTGAAGGAGGCAAACGTGGGAAACCAAAATATTTTGTGTAGTACTCACTGTCTCCAGGCCACCACTTCATGGCAGAGATCTTTGGTGTGTTCAGTATAAACTCCTGTGTAGTGATATCAAAGA
Source organism: Chionis minor (assembly GCA_013398295.1). Lineage (NCBI taxonomy): Eukaryota > Metazoa > Chordata > Aves > Charadriiformes > Chionidae > Chionis > Chionis minor. The sequence goes on from VZSF01004790.1 coordinate 234,734, forward strand.
CTGCTGTTGTTTCCAAACCCTGAAGATAAGTTCCTTTAAAAAAAAAAAAAAATCTCTTAGTGCATCACAAGGATGGAGAGAGTGGAGGATCCCTGGAGGCTGGTGTGGGTATTACCGGGGTTTTGTGGTTTACTCTGCTGATGAGAACTGTGGGATGATGCTTCCAGCAACCCCACCATCTCCTGCAAAGATCTCTTGAGCCACATGGTGCTTGGGCAAGCTGCCTGGTTCATGGTGACAACCATCGACTTGGGCAAGCTGCTTGGCTGAGCCCCTCCGCCAGTGGTGACTGCCTACTAATCTAACCATGAGCTTTCACACTGACAAAAGCAAGGCCAGTGCATCTCCAGCTTGCAGAGGAACGCTGAGGACATCAACATCTTAATGCACAGGTGGCATTTCATCCCCCAGCCACCCCTGCCCCGGTGAAGCATGGACAGCTTGAACTCAAATTCCCACAAGAATCTGGGCCAGAGTCTCTTGTCCTATGGAAATGCTGCGTTTCCTTTGCAGCCTTACCGTGCCCCAGTTCAGTCTGGGCATAGCTTCCAATGAGCTTATACTGGGAGGCGAGAGGAATCCATTTGGCAATCTGTTTGTCAGAGCCCAGCACTGAAATACTTCTTATGAAGATGCTGTGAAGGAGAAATGCGACGTCTCCTGACACTGCCCTGTGGAGAAGGCACAAGGGGTATTTTTACATGGACGGAATTCCAGGGATGTGATGAATGAGGCAGCAGCACTGCGGCGGTCACCAGACAGCACCACCTGCTGCCTTTTGATTTCTGCATTGTCATACCTTACCCAACGTCCAGCATCAACACTGTATTGCAGGAAAAGTGCTCTTCCAATCTACTTTTATTCCTTCTTTCATAACATAGTTTGCTTAAGTGTTGCTAGATCATTATTTCACTTGCTCTTGGAGGAATTATCTGTTCTGAGCAACAGATGCTGAGCTCCTAGAAACACAGCCCAGCTCCAAAGCTCCTGTGGCTTTGATAGCTTGTGAGCCCTTCGTATCTTTATTTTACTTTATAGTTTTTTAGGGTTTTTTCCTGATTATTTAAGTCACATTTTAAGGCTGAGATAAAAAAACCCAGCACCCAACAGTAAAAACCCCAAACCCTGGCAATTTGCTGTGGGGCACATTTGACTGAATTACATATGTAGGCAGCTGAGACATGGATTTCCTGGACTTCCCTGTTCCCATTTTGGGGAAATACCTCGGTATGTTGGGTTTGTTGCTGTGCTATTCCCTGCCAGTCGCTGCCAGTGAACAGTACTGGGGTTCAGGGAGATTTGGCCTGACTTGAGTTGTTTTTTTTTTTCTTGTGGAAAAGTTCAAATGCATCCTTGTAACACCTGGTTTGCTGTCTGGTCAGGTCCTTCACCATTGCCAGCTGATAGGACTGCATACATCCCAAAAAGCACTATTCCAGAAGCTGCACATGGGAACTTGGGTACGCTACTTTCCAAAGTGCAAATCAGAAACTCATTTGTTTTAAGGTGGGGTTTTTTTGTATGTGTGTGAGAAATCCTAAGAAAATATGAGGAATATAGTCCATCTTTCTGGGATTCCCCAGAATGTGGTTGAATCCTCTCAGGAGCGTAAGTACATGTCCTCTCACACCTAAAAATAAGTGGCTGTGCTGTTCTTGGTAGCTTTGTGCGGCTGTTTGCATGACGCCTTGCTGCAGTGCTCTAGTGAGCATCTCATTGCAGATAGATACCTTACATTTTTAACAAATGACTGTGCCCTTTCTTTTATACTGGGCCTGAGAGAGAATCAGTCATGCTGAAAAAGTGCAGGGGGGAAATATGATCAAAGAAGTTAAAGGGAAATTGCTTTGATTAACAGAGAAAGACGTAATGAACCTTTGGCAGCCCATCCAGAAATAACGTTACCTTATCTGCCATTTTAAAAAAGCTGGCTTTTAAATGTGTGCCAGTGAATTGCTGTGTCTGGCACCAGGAGGCGCCAGGACTTTGTCGGGAAGAGCTTGGTGCTCACCTGGGGTTTCCTCAGCCAAGGGCTGTCCTGCCGGGCGGCTCTGCTCCTAATCCGACAAAACCCGGCAGCGCAGGGCTGGCCCTTGATAAAAGCACACCCAGGTGGGAAAGGCCTTGAGTTTTGTCGGGTTTTTAAAATCTTTTCTTCTGAGGGAGGAGTGCAGAGCTGCTTTTTTTATTGGGAATATAATGATCAGGTCCAAGAGCTCTCGATGGAAGATTTCCCCCTTTGGCAGTCACGCTTGCTGCAGGCGACGAAGAGCTTAGTGTAAAAAAAAAACTATAATCTTTCGCAGAATGAAATACTGGCAAGTGACTTTGCGTGTCAGTGGTGATTTGTAAGGTGCAGGTGTTGCCCTTTTGAGTGATGCTTTTAAACTTGCACCTTCTTACTGGGTATGAACCCCCCAAATGGACAGTGTGCACCAGGCAACAGCAAACTGGTACTTTTATTTAGCAAAGGGGGAAAGGAGGAGAAGCAAGCAATTAAAATTTATATGTGGAGCTCAACCCCATGCAAAGTGTTAAGAAATTTTTTTTCAAGGAAAGGATTGTGAAAAATATTTTATTCCATTCCTATAAACTTTTTTTCTGGTGGTTTTTTTTTTTGATTGTTTGTTTGGTTTTAATACAATATGGGTCTTCTAGATAGAGAAAAATTAATTTATCTGGAAGTCAGTAATGTAACTGAAACTGCACCACTTCCAATTTTGGTTATAGATTTTAAAGTGGCTGAGGAGCAGTATGAGAGCTGTAGCACAGGCAAAGAGCTTGCTGAAGTGGAAATATCTTGTTGGGGATGTGAACTGCTGTGATCTATCACGTTGTACCCATGTGCTGCTCTTTGAGAAGTTCCCTGCCGTGTATCATAATTTTCCCTTTTCCCGAGTGTGCTGCTAAAGTAAAAACCTGCAGCACATTTGTATCAAAACCTTATCTGTCAACTGTTGGCCTCTCCCAGCCTTTGCTAAAGCTGTTTCTTGTTAGCATACACATCTTTTAACAAAAAAATAGTCATACCGTTAAAAAAAAAAAAATAAAAATCACCTGTAAATGTACTTAAATTCAGGTCCGCTCTCAGTCCATCCCATCTCGTGCATCTTTTTCTGGAGGTGAACAGCCTTTTTGACTGCCACTTCGTACCTCTCATTCTGGCTCTGGAAATACTGATTTTCTCTGCTAAATACAGGGTCACGTTCAATAACTTCAACTGCAAAGCAACACAGAAGAGTTGGTTCTCCTGGGGCTGCGGAGGTGTGGGCAGCACCTGGAGGCAGGGGAGCGGGCAGGGCTGGGGTCCCGGGTACTGATGCTGTGACTTTTTTGGGTGACTGCGGGCAGGTTTTGTTTTGCCGGTGCTGGCTCTGCTGGCTGTCCTGCCTGACCCTGGAGAGTGGTGGGTTTGGGGAAGCAGGAGGGGAGGGGAAGCGAGTGGGGCTGAGAGAGGGCTCCGTTGAGTGGAAGTAGCGACCCTGCAGGTTAAGCCACCGTTCCTGGTCGGGGCATTGGAGCTGACTTTGTGCCATGGATCCCTCTGCCTCTAAAGGCTGTTCCCGTGCTGTGACGGCAGCAAGAGCTGCGGTTAGCCGGGTTTTGCCTGGAGGGTGGCTAATGGCTGGAGCTGCTGGGTGTCCCCTTGGCACCCATGCTGTGGCTCGGGGCTCTACCGGCCCTTCGCAGCTTTGCGGAGCAGCTCTTGGGTTTGCTCTTTCTCTGTCAGCCTGAACGCTCCCGCTGCTCCCTTTTTGCCGTGAGACCTTTGAGTCCATTCACATTCAAGGTTTTGCTGAACTCGCACAATGAAGCGTGCAATCCCCGTGGCCTGTGCCGTTTTCATTTGACAAGGGTATCATATGGGGGTAGTTAGACAAAAAAGCTTTTCTTTTTCTCCCCCACCCTGTTCCTTCTGGCACACAGTCATTTTTCGGCACACCCATCACAAGTGAGAGCAGCTCAGCCTGGCAGAGCCAACCCACACAAGGAATTTCCCACCTGGATGAGCCTGATGTGCCAAGGGGATTGTTGGCTGCAGTTCACGCACGGTGTGCATCCCTGCGCAGCTGCATTAGCCCCCACCTGCATCCCCCTCGCACAGAGAAGCCCCCCTGTGTGACCCTTGGCACTCGCGTTCCAGTTTAACCAGTCTTTCCAGAGGTACTGCGGGTGGGAGCAGGGAGAGGGAAAAGCTTCAGACAGCGGGAGCGGCTGCAGAGGAGTCATGTTGATTTACTCTAGTGAGGATTCCCAACTCCATGCTTTTTTAAAAGAGGGGGTGATAAGCAAATACCTGGGAGCACAAAGCCCACCATGCAAAGGAGGAGCGGAGAAGGCGGGGATGCAGGGACGCCCGGTACCAGCCCGCAGCCGGGGACCTCATACGCCGCACTCACCCACTGCCCGCCGTAACCGAGTGTGCTCCGCGCCGCCGTCCAGCCAGGCTGTGAGTTTTTCCACGCTGAAGGAGGCCGTTTGCCTCTCGCTGGCCAGGTCGGGATTCACGCTGCCGAGGACCGAGCCCTGCGAGTACTTGCCGGTCTCCAGCAGAGCCATCCTGGAGGCTGAGCTGCTGTGGGAAGGGATGGGGCTCGTTAGGTGCTGGCACCCCTTCCCTGGGTGGTTGGGGAAGGCTTTGGGCGCAGTGAGGAGCGGTTTCAGTCCGTTGGCCAAGATATTATACCAGCACAGGCAGCCTGGGGCATGTCTCCTGCGCTGCGGGCACAGCTATTGCATGTGCTCAGCAGAGTGGGTGTAGGAGTGAACTTTGTACACAAATAGGCACGCATCCATGACAGTTTGGAAAAAAAAAAAACCACCCAAAAAAAAACCAAACCAAGAGAGGTTGCATGAATATTTAGGCACTGTCTTGTCCTCATTGCAGTGATACGGACAATGAAAACTTAGGGCACTTTTGAGAACTCAAAATGCAGGTTTTATGTGGTTTTTTGTGGTTTGTTTTGGTTTGGTTTTTTTTTTTTTTTAACATAAAATCTTTGTCTTTCCCCAGTCTGTCCCCGATGTTTTATGAGAAGTTACTGCTGGAATATCCCACAACTATGTGTTAATGTTTAAAGGAGTTTCTGGCCCGGACCCGTTCCCCTCCCCACGCCAGGCACTGCCGCTGCTGCCGAGCCCACGGGCTAGGAGCCTCCCGGACCCGTGGTGGCAGGCGCTGGCAGCTCTGCCCACGCTGCCCCCGTCCTGCTTCCCGTGGGGCTCAGCTATACGTTAACTCCTAACCTTGTAATTCCCGTGTTAGCAGGAATGCTAGTAAAGAAGTGTGATGTGTGATGCCTTCCTAAACTATTTTTAATGTTACGAAAATTCAAGCCCTTGAAAGTCTTGCAAAGATGGTTTTCATTCCCACTTTTCTGATATTCAGACCTGTAATTCAAGGTGTCTTATTGTCCTGGGAAGGAGAAAAGCCTCAAAGCAGCGTTCTGAGTACGCGAGATCGGAGTAACCCGGATCTGCCCTTGAGTCGTCCCAGGAAGCTCTGGGCTTCGCTGGCTCAGCCGCCAGCTCCCTCTTCCGTGACGTCGCGTAAGAAAAATCTGTGTGTCTGTCTGCTACGTGCAAACGCAAAGCCCCACGTACCTTGTCCCACGCGTCCTTTGGGGAGCCGTCTGGCTGCTGCCTGGCCCACGCTCCCGGTGTCCCCGCTGCAGGGACCTTGTCCCCGTGGCCAGCAGAGCTCGATCCGGCCCGTGGGTGTTTCTGCGTGTGCGCGGCGGCGTGCCGGAGCTGACCTCTGCCGGGAGCAGCGGCCTGGGCGCCTGCGAGGCGTAAAATCCCACAGCTCCCACTGCCGAAACAGCTGGAGCCTCTGCCTTTTAAAAAAATGGCATTTTTCTGATCTCACTTCAGGCTATTTGTGCGGTGGAGGCTGCACTTCCAGCTCTGTCACCCAGGTGACACCCTGCCCCTCTCCCAGTATTTTTAATCTTTTTTATTTTTTTATTTTTTGTAGTCTGTTCGAGGTGGAGAAAAGCACCCCTTGGGCTCTCATCACCCCTTGCCCATAGATTTGACTTGCTCGAGGTTTTCCCAGCTTGGTTACAGCGCACTTGGCTCCGGTACAGCACTGCCCTCAGCTCTTCCCGCAGTTTGGGGTGCAAACCAGGAGACCAGAGATGTGCCTCGCAGGCTGGGTCGTGCTGGGGGCTGCAGCGGGGTTGCCAGGGATTATGTGGTGCTTTTGTCTCTGGCAATTGTGAATCTGCCCTCCCTGCAGTCCATCCCGGTGTCTAGTGGGCAGGAGCTGGCAAATTCCCCCCCTAGGGGGTGCCCAGGGAGTTCATGGATTGTGGTGGGAACCAACAAAACCCACAAGAGCACCTGGTCATGGAGAAATGGAACATGCCATGATTATTATGTTATTTTCCCCCCTTTTTCATAAGCCCGAATATCTCCGGTATAATGTCCGACACACAGGTTTCATAGGATGCACACAAAACTGATCAGTCTGTGGCAGTTCTAAATAATTTTGGGAAATTATCTAAATATATGTAAATACCTGGCATAGGCAGAGGAGAGTTTCTGAGAAGGGGTGTTCAGCCAGGGCCAGACTGAGGATACCGCTAGCTTGGGGAAGAAAAACAGCATTTGGTGTTTCTGAGGCAGCAACAAGAAATGAATTAGGCAGTAAAATATAAGGGTTCTCTGACAGGAAGTTCCACTGCAGCAAGCTGTCCGGGGGCACTTCAGGAGGGAGTGCGTGGGAAAGACCTCAGGATGACCGGGATAAATTGCAAAGCTGGTATTGAAAACTCTTGACAGTAAGAAAAATCCAGGCAATGGAGTGGTTTGTGCATAGCTAGAAGGCAACATATCTTTAAAGAAGAGAAATGATTGTTTCTTACCCTCTTCCACAGAGGAGAACTGTCACGATATGAAGGACTGCCTTTGGCATCTGTGCATGAAAAGAGGCGTGTGATTAGTGTAAGCAGTCTTGGGGCATAGCCCATCGAAACCTCCTCATCTGGGGCTGTGAGAGGTTGATAAAGCATTAGATAAAGTCCTGCCTGGGTCCCCTGGTCTCATGCCTCACCGAAGGCCATGCTCTCCGGTGAAGACATTTCCCTTTGTGTGGCTTGTGCCGGAAAACGAAGTACGCAGCCCGCCATGGTAGGAGAACGTGTGAGCTATTGTTATATGTGGCAGCAAGGTGGGAGGATGTTTGGGAAATCTGACCCGAAGAACAGGTATAGTCAATGTGGCATCATCCCTAAGGATGAGCTGACTGCCCATGTCAGTGCCGCAGGCTGCGGAGGGTTGGGAATACTGTGTACCGCCCAGTGTGGCAATCCCTGGTGTCAGAGAAACGCATCCAAGCACCATCTCTGCCTTGTTCTGTGCAGTGATTTGGTGTCTCTGCCATTAAGGATATCCCTAATGAGACAGAGAAGCCCTTTTCATTAGCTTTGCTGCATTCCGTTTTAGTCCTGGCTCGCTGGGCGCATGGTGTGTGTGACCTGCACATGTGACGCATCCTCTCACTTTGTCTATTTAATCATGGTCTTTGGTTGCTGCTAAAACACTTTAAAAATGTTCAAAAATAATGAAGTGAGCTCACTAGTGTTACCTTTCAGTTCAAAACTGAGTTTTTAAATTCAATCCAAGGGCAATGTGTTTCCTTGGCCTTGTGAGTCTTACCCTGCCAGACAGGTGGGCGTCTGTGGCGAGATAGAAATAGAAATCAAATGTAAGGGAAGTTTCAGTGCACAAAGCCTGATTCCACAATTTTTGTGCCCTTAAACTTTCAGCAAATTGTGATGACACCTGGGGATAAGCAATGGATGCAGCATTGGGTGCAGATGATGAAAATGTCTCATTGATGAACAAGTTAACACAGCACTAACAAAGGACTTGCTGTCAGACTTGACTGATTTTTATGTTCATTCAGTTTATTTGGCTGTTGTCTGCTTGTATCCTCGGAGCTTTTTCAGTTCCTTGTGGAAAAGAGAAAAACATACAATCATCGTTTAGTTTATTTCTTCAGAAGCGTCCACATTTAACAGTGTGAGTTAGTTAAGCAGAATTGCCTGACGTGTATTTTTATATAAATGTACAAACACCAACACAGAATATAGACTATATACCACACAGGCAACATACGCAGTGCAAAAAATTGTCTTCCATCAATACTCTCTATTTTCTGGATACACCATGTTTATTCATGAATGTGTTTTAGGGGCAGAGGAAGAAGTTGTGGATGCCCCATCCCTGGGGGTGTTTAAGGCCAGGCTGGATGGGGCTTTGAGCAACCTGCTCTAGTGAGAGGTGTCCCTGCCCATGGCAGGGGGGTTGGAACTTGATGATCTTTAAGGTCCCTTCCAACTCTAACCATTCTATGATTCTATGATTCTATGAATTAATTTAAAAGAAGAAAGAGGAACGAAGATACCCCAAAATCTTCCTGTTGATGCCTACACTGATGTTTTTTCAGGTGCCACCTCCACACTGCTGCTCTGCGAAGCACAAGAGCACCGGTGAAGGTTGTACGGACTCTGGGTCTGAGCCCAACCAGGGGTTATCGGTGCGCAGGGGTGAGAAGAGCTGCGCTGGAGAACGCGGTGAGTGTTTTAAGCCAAGGCGTGAACAGTAAAAGCATCATTTTGCACGTGCTGTCACGGAGGGCTGAAGCCTGTGGCTGTTGCCAAGGACGAAGCGCCACGTGCACCACTGTGTGCTGTGGGGCTGCTGCAGCCTGTCCCGGCCCTGCAGGAGCTCCCAGTGCTGGTGGCTTGTGGCCAGTTTGGTGGGTCGGTGTGTGGATGTGGAGCTGGGTCCCGGTTCGCAGCCTGCAGGGTCCCTGTGGGCAGCCAGGTCAGGGCTTTCTACTGTCTCTCTGCCACTGAAAGGGTTTCTTGTGGCTCTGTCAGCTCAGCCTGAGTTAGGACAGTATGACCTGGCCCTCCCTTTCCCTTCTGGACACCCACTGAAAATGACCCGGACACCCTTTAGCAATGCCGGACTGCGTTGGTGTGCAGCCCCACTCTGTGCTTGGTGGACACCACATCAAAGGGAGGAGACACCTTGATTTTTTTTTTTTTTCCCCCAGATAATATTTGCCTACTCAAGAAGACCACAGCATCTTCTTTCAACGTTTTCATTGCACTCCGCTTACCCAGACCTTCTCGGATGTCTCCCACTCAAGGACTTGCATAAATGCCCCCATCCCAGCCTGGGCGAGCTGATAACACTGATTTCACTGGTGCATATGGAGTGACAGATTGCCTCTCCTGGAGTGCATTTCCATCTGTGGCAAAATTACAAATTAATTTGCTGAATTTTTTTGAGCTCTTTGATCAAGGTTACTTAATCTGTGCCATCACCCCTCACAAATCCCCAGCACAGTAATTCTGGCTTGTTATTTAAACTGATGTTGTCTATGGAGTATCATGCACCGTTCTTTACAGCTGTGTACAAGCATCCTTAGCAACACCTTTTTTCCTCTCGGAGAAGTTTGGCTTTTTTTCCTCCTTGAAAAAATGGTCGATGCTGCTTCTTCCTCATGGTTTTAATCATAACCTATATGAAAAGCTTCACAGTTGGAAAGAACATAATAGATCCTTTCAGATCTTGTTTGACCCATAGTGACCACGTGCACTGAAATAAAAACTTGTTTAGAGTAAGCAAGATGAGCAAGGGACTGAAAAACTACTGCGGAGACAGTGCTGTGAGATGGGGCTCTCAAGGACTGAAACTGAATTAATGGTTCTTATAGTCCAATGTTTCACGGAAGCCCCGTACCCGTGTCACTGCTCTTGACACGTGATGTGGCTCAGATGTTTTACTCAAGCTGCCAGGTTGAGCAACAGCCCTCTGAAACGAAACGCCCCACTGGACCCCGGAGATTAAGGAATGGATTAGTAACTTTTGAATAAATATGTAATAAACGCCCAGTTTCCCTTACTTTATGTATGGATCCACTGAAGATGTGGATAGTAGATATTGCTTAACTGGGTATTACCTTCCCAGCTGACTGGGTCCATTGAGGCTTGCCATTCCAGAGCCGGTGTTCAAAGGCAGCTGGCTAATTACGCTGTTTAGGCTTTATAGCAGGGCTGATGTGAGAAGCAAGAATCTGAGATCTTCCTGAAGGTGCAATTTTAGCTCTAGATGTGGACATCTCAGGGCACGGGCGCCCCATAGATGTGGTAGGCTCTGTCCATCCGTGGTGCAAATGCACCATCTATCTCGGCTTCGCTATCCCAGCGGCAAGATTTTTAGATTTGCAAGGTGGCAACTGAAAGGAGGCAGCTCTGACCTCTGGAAAAGGGGATGAGAAGTTCTGACAAATAGTTTTGCAAAACTATGTGCCCCGTAGCCCCCAGTGCCTAGAGGTGTCAGCTGCACGCAGGGTGAACAGGGCAGCAGCCTCACACCGCTGTGACATTACCACCTCTCAACCACAGGACGTTTTTGTGGGTCTCTGTGGTAGCACGTGTCCAGCTGCTGGGTGAGGGACTGAAGTTCAGTAGTCTGAGGGCAAGAAGCAGTTTGTCTGCCACATCCACAGGGATCTGCTGCCTGGTCACCGTGTGCTTCCATGAGCACCCACACTGAAAACGCCCAGCCTTTGCTTTCTGCATCGAGCTTTTGCCTCCCGCTTGGGGCGTTGATGGTATAGTCCAATACATTTTCTGCCTGAGCATGAAACAGCTGTTTTCAAACAGGTTTCAAATGCGGTTCAAAGGTGCTTGTGAAGAACAGCTGCACCTGCCCGTGCTGCGTTGGTATGGGAACGCAGAGGTTGATTTTTCTAATAGTATGGGTGTGCTGTGGGGACACACGGCCTCAGCCAGGCTTGACTCGCACACTGGTGTGATACCAGTGACCCTTGGGAAAGCCATTACAGTCACTGGGGCTGTTCTCAGTAATACACAGACTGTCCCTTTTAGTTACCATGACAGGTTTCCAGGAAGTTCCCCAGTCGCAGCTGTCCTCCTGTCACCCTGTGCCTGGTGAACCTGCCTCCAGGAAGAAGCAGGGGTTCCCCAAACCATCCCTCCACAGACTGCCCTGGCTTAATTGGTTGCTATGTCTCAAGGGTTAACCAAGAGTTAGCTGGAGGTTAGTGTGCACCCACAATCTGAGAGGAAAATAACATAGTTTCTCTGCATCTCCTCATGTGAGTACTTCTTTGCTGAATATGGCACCTTTTCCACAGTGATACCTTCCTGGGCTGGGAAAACCTTTTTTGTGCCTTATACTGGAGCAAGTGTATTAACACTGTATTATTAACTGTAAGTAGCCCCAATATTGCGGCTGTGAATGTGCACCATGTACAGAGATGTCAGCGTGTATGTGTTAGTGCCAGCCTTGGTAGGATCCCTGTTGAGTTTTGGCAGAAGCTACGCTGCTTTTTCGTCCCCAGTCACTGTCGATGTTCTTCTCAGGTTTTCCTTGACTTTAATGAATTCTGGTGCGTGGTCTTCCTGCTTCTCCTGCTCTTTCTCCAACTGTAAGAAAGAAAAGTCAGTTATCTGTACATGCTAAACGACAGGAGTGCATTATCTATGTTAAAACAGCAGGCTTCGTTATTGGTGGGTGTCCAGTTATTATTGCCCAAAGCTGAATAAGTGTGTAATGTATGTGTTGGTGCTCTCTTTTTCCAAAGCCACGTTCACCCCAAGACTCTTTTTCTGGCCAACTGAAACATTTTTTTTTTAATTTTTATTTTTTTTGCCTCCAGGGAGGAACATCTCCAGCAGAAAAGCAGGGGAGTGCTTCACTTCAGACCTGGCATGAGGGAGGGAGAAGGAGGTTTGAATCCTTCCAGCAAAGGAAGTCCGTGAGCCTGGAAAAAGCTCACAGCATTAGGTTATTGTCTAAGCCGGGGTAAGTTGTTGTACTGCCTCACTTTTATATGCAAAGTCTTTATGGATCTGTCCCTAAACCACCTTGTTTTGTATCCTGGTTCTTCTCTGAGAGTGCTGGGCTTTGATTTCCAGGTGATCTTGGTGTGGCTAATATTATTGCAAGGGGACTGTTGTGTCATTAATTAAATAAACTAGTTTCGTCCATTTGGAGTCCACATACTGGCAAGTAGGACAGGGAATTACTTAATTTTCTGTGGCAACAAGCCTGTTTGCTGCTTGCACTAGTTTGGGTAAGAGGGCAGGCACAGAGCACCCAGGGCACGGCGGTGCTGCTGACAAGTGCCCAGGCAGAATATTGCTCTCCCCAGGCATATTTTTGGCCAGATTACATGCCAGGAACTGCTCCCAAAAGCAGCTTGGGTGTGATTGCAGCAGGGTTTGCACCTTCCAGCACTTCTGCAGCCTCTCATCCCACACCCCAGGGTCCTGAGCACTCCTGTGGTGGGTGCTGCAACAGCCCCCGTGCTATTTGGGGTGCTTTGAACTGGAAAGCACACCCCAAGGACACCACGTGGGAACCGGAGGAGACCCAGGGCCATGGAGGGGTCCTGGGTGAGGTGATAGAAACAAGGTGAATCCCACTGTGAGCATGAGGGTGCTGCAGCTGCCTGGGGCAGCAGCAAAGGATGACTCCTGTTTTATGGAGGGCTACCAATGCGATACCTTGGGTTGAGCCTCAGCCCACCAATCTTCCCTGTAGCCTGTGCCATGTGCAGGTTGGTTTGGATAACCCGGGCATGACCAAAAACTGAGTTCTACCTGATCCAGCCTTTGGTGCCTCTTTAATAGCTCTTTTTCAAAAGGAGACTGCAATTTCTTTGCCTCTTCCTCTTCCTTCTTCTGTCTGATGAACTGGTTTCGCCGTCGGTGCTCGAGTACGCGCTGCAGCTCTGGCTTGCTCTCAACACCCAAGCCCCTGTGGATAAAAAGCAGATAAATCAGTGCCGGAGCACTTACATCCTTGGGTGTAACCACTGCCAGCCAGGCAACCCCAAAACTCTTCTTGGTCCAAGATCTGGTCCACAAACCAGTCCTGGTCTACAAATCAATCAGCAAGGCTTTGAGAGTGTTACTGGGAGCACGTTATTGCAGGATGGTGCCTCGGGCTGCCTGCCTGGGGAGTGCATGGCATTTGCTGTCCATGTCCAGGGCTTGTGGCACTGAAACTTTTGCTAATCCCATTACAGCTTTCTGGGTCGGTTATGGAAATGGGACCTTCCATCGGCTCCTGCTGTTGCTAGTTTTAATTGTGTCAGTGGTGGCTTCATCAGTATTGAGGGCATTTCAAATAATGACGATTTTTTTTCCACCAGCAGGGGTAGTCATTGATCTGCAATAATTGTCCTGGCAGTTCCTTTCCTCGCTGTTGCATCCCGGCTTTACTTCAGAGCTGAGGGCTAGCGATCCTCCTGTTGACATGGAGAGTTGGGGTCAGGAAGCCAAATGAAATGTCCTTTTCTCCTGGAAGTCAGAGCATTTGCTGATGGCGCAGGTGTCTGGCTCCCCTTCAGCCTGCTCCAAGCCCTGTTCTGTGACGGGTGGGATCACGGTAAAGGAGACATGGCAAGGACATGCAGAGAAGGCATAAATACATGGTAAAGAGATGAAAGAAGTTCTCCAAAGGAATTTCAGAAATATAACACTTTGAATATTGCCATGCCTGAATTTAGGCATTAAGATTTACCTCCTGCAGCTGACCCTGGCCACCTTCCCATCAGCTTCTGTGCCCCTAGAAGCATAGGAGTAGTTACGGACATGTGGGGCTATGGGTGAATGCAGAACAAGTCCAGATGTGTTGCTGCATGCTTGTGGACTGATTCCTGCCCTCCCAGGATAGTGGTTTGAACAACTTACCTCCTCCATGCCAAGAGGAATATGCCTTCGTAAAATCCACCAGCTTCCTGGCTTAGATCACTAAAAGGGATGACTCTCTGCCCTGCTGAGTCCTTGTCAGAGAAGCAAAAACCTGAAGTTGTTGGGAAGTTGAATGTTTGCTGAATTTCAGGAGACTTTATTGCAACTGCGCAGAGTTTTGTGTCACTGAACAGATTATTAAGACATGGTCGAGGCGGCATTTATGCAGGCTTTCTTCTGCAATAGCAGCCGGAATCATAGAATCATAGAATG
>VZSF01004791.1:4214-126294 GCA_013398295.1 Chionis minor
AAAATATATATATACACACGTACACATTTTGGTGTGTGCCTTTCCAAAAGCCAAGCTCAGCCAAGCTCCTGCCTTTCCGGGGACGCCTTGGCCATGAGCCTGAAGGGATGGGGTATGCCCCTCCTTGGACATCAAGGCTGCAAATTGGCCCCCCCAGACCCTCTCAAAGAAAGAGCGACCCCCACCACACACGCTGGGTTTCCCGGNCACGTTGAGTATATTTAATCCCTGCCAGAAACTGCGCAAGGCTGTGTTTGGGCTTTGGATCCACCAAAAATAGTGACAAATTGAAGCTGGGCTCACTTTCAGCTTCTGGGAGCGCCTCTGTCAGACACCCCAAGGCACAGCGTCTGCATCCCCGACCTGGGAGCCTGTGCCTGCTTGCCAGGGAAAAGGAGATTTTTCACAGCATTTTACTTGGCATGGCTGGGGCTGGGGGGGGGGGGGGGGGGGGGGAGGTGCCACTTAGGGCAGAAGAAGTCAGTGACAACCTGCTGCCTGGGGACAGGACTGTGCCGCGCAGGTTCACATGGGGCTTCTCTGCCAAAAGAGGGTAGCGATGCCGCTGGGGGCCGTGAAGCACCTCGGGGGAGGCAGAGAAGCCACCTCAAGACGCGGGAAAGACGCCGCTTGTTTGGATTGATTCCTCCCTCCCTCTCCGCCTTCTCCTCCTGGTTTTTTTCCCGGTGCGTCCAGTCAGGGTGACACTCCCGGGCGCAGGGCACACGGGCTGTGTCCCCGCTGGGACGTGGAGCGAGCTGTGCTGCAAGGGGATGGTCTCCCCCCTTAGCTCTGCGTCTCTTGCGCCTCCGTAGTGAGAGCTTGGATTCAGCTTGCTGGGGATTTATACGTGTTTTTACTATTGTTTTTTTGCTTTATCTCTTCCAGATGCCTCCCCGTCCTCCCCCGAGCAGCGGTACCTCTTCGACATCTCCAGCCTGCCCGAGGCAGAGGAGGTGACGGGTGCGGAGCTGCGGGTCCTGCGTGCCCTCCCCGAAAACCGGAGCTTGGCCCTGTCCCCCGAAGGCACCTTCCACCACCTCCTCCTCTCCACCTGCCCCAGCCGGGAGGGCGAGGAGCCCCGGCTGCTGGACTCCAGGGCTGCAGACATTTTGGACGCGGGCTCCTCCAGATGGGAGGTGTTTGATGTCTGGGAAGCCCTGCGGGATCGGAGGGAGAGATCTCTCTCGGGCAAGCTGCTGTGCTTCCTCCTGAGGATCGTCTCGGATCAGTCGGGGCGGCTCCTGCCCCCCCGGCAGCTGGGGTTCAGCAAGCCCCAGCCGCAGCCCCACGAGCGAGCCCTCCTCGTGGCCTTCTCCCGCACCCAGAGGAAGGAGAACCTCTTCAAGGAGATCCGGGATAAGATCAAGGCGCTGGGCAGCCCCCCCTTCCTGGAGCCCCCCGACCCAGGCCAGGAGGCGTACCCCAAGCGGAGGAAGAGACGGACCACCGTCGCCGCCCGCTCTGGGGGCAGAGGCCACGGGAAGAAGGCGAAGACTCGCTGCAGCAGGAAGCCCCTGCACGTGAACTTCAAGGAGCTGGGCTGGGACGACTGGATAATTGCCCCCCTGGATTACGAGGCGTACCACTGCGAGGGGGTCTGCGACTTCCCCCTGCGCTCCCACCTGGAGCCCACCAACCACGCCATCATCCAGACCCTGATGAACTCCATGGACCCGGAGTCCACCCCCCCCAGCTGCTGCGTGCCCTCCAAGCTCAGCCCTATTAGCATCCTCTACATAGACTCCGGGAACAATGTGGTTTACAAACAGTACGAGGACATGGTCGTGGAGACGTGTGGCTGCAGGTAGCAATTTCTGCAGCTTTCCCCCTCCTCACCCTGCCTTGCCCTGCCCCATTTTATATATATAAATATAAATATATATATATAAAATATATAATGTATATATATTACATGTCTGTGTATGCTGCTGGAGCTTATCTTCAGAGCCAGAACCCCAGACCACCGCTGTTGAGACGGCAAAGCCTGCGTACGCTGTCAGCAGTTACAGAAGACGAGCAGGTAGCTTTANGGGGGATGAGGGGGTGTGACCTGGGATGGGGGGACAGAGCAGTGGCTGCAGCGTGGAGGCCAGCATCACCCTCCGGCTGTGATGGGGGCGCGGAGGGTGCGGGTGGTGGGAATGCTCTTTTCTTTAAGTTCAAGGAGTTTTTCTGGCTGCCTTCAAATCGCTGCCTTGGGTTTGTGGGGGGGAAAACGAGGGATCCCTGGGGAACCGTGGCCACGAGAGGTTGAAATGGTTTGGGCCAGACGTGTTTGGGCCAGAGGTGGGCGAGTCTGCCACTGGGGACGGGAAAGGTGGTCCCCGCAAATGGCGGCTGAAGCGAGAGTCGGGTCTGAAGCAGAGCTCGTGCTCGCGGTGGAGATGGGAGCAGCCCCGCAAGGCACCGCCACCCTTTGCCGGTGTCCTGCAGGAGGTACCGGCCGGTGGGTCCTCTCCCTTTCCAGCACAAACCCCCATTTCCAAGGCACACCGGGCACCCGGCATCTGGCCCCAGTCATACAGCCGTCCTCCGTGTGTCTGGAGAGAAGCAAAGGTCTCCAGTTCCCCGGGGAAGAGCCATTTTGCTCGGGCTCTTCTTTTTTCCAAATAATCTCTATAAAAGTGCTAAGCTCCACCCCACCTTCCTTTGGCACGGATTTCCCAGTGAGCTCCATCCCCAGAGTGCCTGCCTCTCCCCGCTCCGTTAAAGGAGCCCGGATCTGCCGGGAACAGACATTTCCCAAGCAAATGGCTGAACGCCAGCCTCGGAGCCTGCGATGTAAGACGGGATGGTTTGACCCATGCGGAAAGGGCTACGGGATTTTAGTAACTCACGAGCTGAGTATAAATCATGCCTTTGAATCGGGGAAGCCTTGCATCCATGCCAAGCTGTGTTTTGGGTGCTGGGAAGCATCTCTGCTGCGCCTTGGTGGCATTTGGTACCGACCTTCATCTTCATGGCTGGGTTGGCCTTGGACCAGAGATGGATTTGCACAGATTTGGATTTTGATGGTTTGTTTTTTTCTGGCGGCCAAGGTGTTGGTGTGTAAACTTCAGTGCTTATTAGCAACGGTAGTTTGCTTTTGGGGGAGACAAATCCCTGCTGGAAAACCTGGGTTTTTTCCCTATATAAAGCCAGTTGTCCTCCATCGCAGGGGTGTTCTACTAGGGAGGGCTGAGCTGAGCCAGGGTGGAGGCAGGTTGCCCGAAAGAGCTCTACCAAGATCCAAATGATTTCAGAGGTCAGGAGGGTCTCGTTGAGGGTCCGACGGCCCCCTCCCCTCCAAAAAATAGTACGTCAGTGGCAGGTAAAGCGTGCACATCAATAACGGTGATAAATCCCCTGGGTTAAAGCCCCCCAGCCTCGCTCTGTCCTCGCCCCGCTGAGGTCTGCTCTGCATCCTCGGGCTGCGGCCGGTGGCAACTCAGAGGAGCGAGTGTGGTACTCTTAAGTCTCGTGTAAGCCCCTGGAGACCCGTGGAGCTCCTCCGGCTTTACATCCACGCATCTGAGAGGAAAATCCAGCTCCCTCCTGCAGCGTCAATGTAGATATATAGCTACTAAGCATGATGTACCCCTACCCCAGGAGGTGTTCAGAGGTGGAGGTTAGTGGGGGATAGGAAGAATCAGGTCGTGTTGGTGGGTTTTCTCACTGTGGGCATTTGGGGGGGCTGAGGTACAAGTAGTGGGTGAGGAGGGGTTGGCAGGAGGGCTCACAGCTTTAGCGCAGGCGCTTAGGGGAAGGGGGTTGGCACGAGCAGCGCCGGAGCAGCTCACTCTGGAAACGCCGCATCATTTATCAAGCGACCAAGTTTTCAAAGTACCTGATTTTTTCGGTCGCTGTTGGTTGCTTGATAGTTTTTGTCACCGCTGAGACAATTTTTTTAAATGTTTTCATTTCTTTTTCCCCCTCCCCTCCGTCCAAATATTTGCGGTGCAGGTTCGTGGGCAGTTCAAATCCAGGCAAGATATATATAGCTCCTGGCAGCCCCCACTGGCTGGTGGCTCTTGTCAGTCTTGGCTGAGCGGGTGGCCCGAGACCTGCTCCTGTGGGACCGTGTCCGAGGGGGTGCCGATGCCAGCGACCCCCAGTTCTTGTGGCTCTTGTCCATCCACAGCCGCAGGGGACAGACAGACAGACAGAAGTCACCTTGGGTCTGGAGGTGGCCGATGGAGAGCAGGGTGACGGGTTGGGTTTCGCGATGCTTTAGCCCTGACCTGGCTGCCGGGGTGCTGAGCGCTGCTGGGGCTCTGCCCTGAACCCCGCGGTAGCTTTGCTGGCCCTGTCGAGAAAAGCTGTGGCTTGGTCGCTGCAGTTCCCGTAGCCTGGATCGCTACGGGAAACGGGGAGGGGGAGGAATCGGGGAGAGCGCAGGGGCTCTCCATCCGTGGTTTCACCCAGGTGGGAACCAGTCCTGGCTCTGCCAGCTGCAGGTACCTCTCAGCACTTCAAGGGGACCTACAGGAAAGATGGGGACAAACTTTTTAGCAGGGCCTGTCGCAACAGGAAAAGGGGGAATGGCTTTAAACTAAAAGAGGGCAGATTCAGATTAGATACAGGGAAGAAATGTTTTACAGTGAGCGTGGTGAAACCCTGGCCCATGTTGCCCAGAGAGATGGTGGATGCCCCATCCCTGGGAACGCTCCAGGTCAGGTTGGACGGGGCTTTGAGCAACCTGATCCAGTTGAAGATGTCCCTGCTCAGTGCAGGGGGGTTGGACTAGCTGATCTTTAAAAGTCCCTTCCAACCCAAACTGCTCTATGAGTCTGTGTTTCTGTGTTTGGTGGGAGAGCAAACTTCAGCCTCCTGGGGTGAGGCCAGCGGCAGTGTGGCCCCTTGCGTTCACACCCATGGTGACACCACCATGCCAACTCCTCTTTTAAGAGAGCATCTGTTCCTTTCCTGGGCAAGCAACCTCCGGAGGACAACAGGAGGGTGCAGGATGGCATCGGACTCTCTGCTTGCCTAAGGGGACGCGGGAGGGCAGCTGCCTGCCTGGGGCCACTCCGGGGGGACACACGTATGAGCAGGACAAGGCTGGAGGGGAGCAGGGCTGGGGCTCTTGGTGGGTCACTGTGCTGCTGCCACCCTGGGCAAGTGTTTTGGCCACAGCACTCTGCAGTCACAGAGCGCTCCCAGAGGAGTATTTCCAGAGCAGAAGCCACCAGTCCTCCCTCGTGAGGGTGGGCTTTCATCTCCGCGTGCTGGCAGGAAGGGCTGGATCCGTCCCCCGGCAGGATCAGAGTCTGCACCCAAACAGTGGGATTAGGCTCAGGCTGCCGTTGTTAGAGCCATTGCAAAGGGAGGTGCTGAGTGCCCAGGGGGGTGCAAAAGCCTTCCCCGGGCAGGGAGGTTCCCATGGCCGAGATGCTGCAGCCCCGTCACCTTGGGGAGCGATGCAGGGATGCAGCTGCAGTACCCCAGCCCAGCCCCGCGGCTGGTCCTCCGCAGAGCATCACCCCTCAACACCACAGGAACGGGCCAGGGAAAATGTAGTCCTGATCAGTCGCCCCTTGCCTGAGCTGATTTTTGGGCACGTATAAGCATTATAAATACGAGACTAGAGGTTGAACGTGGACAAATGTGAATTCAGTAGGCTCAGAGTGATTTTAATGGATAATTATAGGTTCTCAATCTGCAGTATTTATACAACCTTTCCAGTTAAAAAACCCACAGTTTCCATGCAGAGTATTTTCTCCTGGAGGATTTGTTTGACCTTCAGCACCATTTTTATCTGCAGGATATAATTACAGTGAAGCTAGGAATATTAAGCATTTGAAAAGGACTGTGTATCTATGCTTAACTGGCTCCCTCCCTATTACATGGGAACGTACTTCGCAGGAGCAGGGAAACTCGCAGAGCGATCCCATTTTACTCGGAAACACTAGGGCTGCAATTTGGGGAAGCACACAAGGACCGGTGTGCATGCCTTGCCTTGAGCTCCTTGAGGTCTGTAAAACTAAGTCTGTGCTTAAGGCGCTGCCTGCAGCGTGTCCTGACCCCCCACCCCAGCTGGTGAAGTCCCATCGCAGGGACAGTCAGAAGCAAAATGGCTTAATGCCCAGTTTAACTGCCTGATGACCATGGGTGCTTCTGGCCTAGAAATAATTCCCAGGAAATACAGATTTTATCCTTTTTCTTTTTCAATTTATTTAAGGAATAATTGTTTCTTAATTCTCTTAAAATACGGAGATTGTCTAACATCGCTCTTTTTTTTCCTCACATTATACTTCAAAACCAATGGTAGAAGGGAAATGAGTATCCTCTGGTAGGGAGAAGGACTTCCATATGGAAAAGGCAGCTTGGCGCTGGCATAGCTGCGTTGATCCCAGTGGCCTTCCTTCTGGCCAGCGCTGGAAGACGGAGCCATGTACTCTTTGGCTGTTTGCTGATGCTTTGTGCACCCGTAAGGAAAAGGCTGGAAAGGCAGCGCCTCCAACGAAAAGCAAACCCCAAGCCTTGAGGCTTCTGCTGGAGTCTGAGTGCCAGCGATGTCTCTCTCTGTTTACACCATATGGATTTTAACTCACGTCTTGATTACACCGCTCTCGTTGCTGGAGAAAATTGAGTAGGTCTGCAGAGATTTGTCGGCCGCACTCCCGTTGCAAAACAAGCAGCTCCTTTTACCGTTGGAAGTTTTAGGTCCTTATCCCACAAAATCAAAAGTGTTTAGGGAGAGTCACCTGTGTGGGCCCCCACGGAACAGCAGACCCAGGCTCTGCTGTTGGCAGCAGTGACCCTCGCAGGGAAGAGATGAGAAAGGCTGGGACATCACTTAGGATGCCCCGGGGATGGGGGCCCACAGGGCTACAGCTGGGCAAATCGTAGAATCATAGAATCACTTGGGTTGGAAGAGACCTTCAAGAAATGGAGAGGAGCGCCTTGGGGTGCTGATGGCACCTGTGGCTTTGCTCTCTAGACTTAACAGAAGTTTTGCTGTGAGCTCTGGCTTGATGTGCTTGTCTGTGATAGCAGCATCTACAGTTATTCACATCAAAAAAACGCATGGCATATGCTGATGTGACAGATAAGTCATAAATACCAATCCACTGACCAGCTCGTACTCACATTGGAGCGAACCTGGTGGGAAGCGTCATGGTTTCCTGCCGAGCACGTAGCGAGTCCTGAAATACAAGTGCCTTCTCTTTTGTCTGCGTTGGGGCAGCCCGGCCATGGGCCAAGGAGAAAAAAACCAGATAGGGTGATGGCAGTGAGAGTCTGAGTATTGCACAGGGGTTGGTACCCAAAATGGGGCTGTGCCACTGGGTTTGAAAGACGGCCAGACTGAAGGACTGCGCCTCGGTTGGGCAGTTCCACCAAATCACTTGCTTTGTCCCCTGTCCTGGGTGAAAACCAGAGTTGTGGTGTGAATTTTTCACTCTCCATGTCTGGGGAGGTGAGCGGGCAGGAAAACCCACATGGGCAAAACCGAGATCTAGTCTTTGAGAGTAGCATGGTTCTTCTTTTAAGTCACCATGACCATCACCATCACCATGGTGGAGAGACCATGTGTGTCCCACTGACATCAGAGCAGCTTCCCTGGCATTGGGGTTCCCTTGACATTTATGTAGGATCTGAATGGGGATGCTGGGTGGCTGGAGCAGAGTGAGGTGGTGTTCTCACCATCAGGACTGTGTCCTCCATGAAAACATGCCAGGGGGAGGAGTTGGGGAGTAACTGTCCAATGGGTGGGGTGTTGCTGATGGTCAGGAGCCTGTGATCTTGTGTGGAGAGGGGGAGAGTTTTTCTGCCCCCCGTCTTTGATTTAATGGCTGGTAAAAGAGCGAGATGTTCCACCAGGCTGCTCTTTGTGACACTCTGAATTTTGTCATAAGCTGGTTTATGTCTTCTGTGGGAAAACCAGCTGCATTTGGGCTCTTTATTCCTTGTACAGTGTATTGTGAGGTACATAGAGGTGCAAGGATGTCTCTGAAAACCAGTTATGTCCTAGCAGCCAGTGTTTGGGACCTTCAAAAAACGACCAAAATTTGGAACTCCTGCTAACCCACTGACCAAGGAGCTTCCATGTTGAAGGGTGTTTTGCAGCATGACACCTCCAGGCGTGCGTGGCTGAGCGGCTGCTTTTTGCTTTTACTGGCACTGGTATTCCAGCAGCCCCCCTGAATTTACACTGTTGGAGAGGGGCCTGATGGACGTGGTGGTGGGCAGCAGCACACTGGCAGGCTGGCTGATGCACCCTGTTTACCTTTGGGCTGAGCAGACCGGGGTAGGAAGCACTGAGCAGAAGAGCATTTTCATGGAGATATTGAAAAACCTTAAACTGAAAAATGGCTGAAAACGAAACCCAGCCATTTTTCAGTGGTTTTTCAGCAGGTTTTGCTCTTCATTTTTCCTTTCATCGCCACTTACTAGTTCATTCGTACATTTTGTGAGCTCATTTTTCTACTTTGATACTTGTGGCCGTACTTTATGTCTCCCGGATGGGGAGTGTGGGGACTTGCTCTGGTGGCTGGTGGGTGGGGGCAGAGCGAGGAAGGGAAGGCTGAGTCTCAGCAGCAGAAGACCAGGGCGCAGTCTGTGCCCTCGAGCAGGGGATGGGTCTGGCAGGGTTGAAGTTGGTGGGAGGAGAGGACCCACTTACGATGGGTCCCATGCTCAAGTGCTCTTCTGATGGAAGGTGGGAGAGCTCAGGTCTTTTGTCCCCTCTGTTTTGCCTCGGTGTCAACCTGTGGTAGTGCCACCCAGGTCTCCACCTTCAGAGGAATGAGACCTAGAGGCTGGGTCGAGCCTGGCCACCCTGGGAGCTTTGGTGTTGGCTTTGATTCCAGTTTTGGGAGAGAATGGTAGCGTTCCCCATGGTGTTTCGTTCATTTTCTCCATCCTGCCTTGGCAAAGAGAGAGGAGAGGAGCAGGAGGGGAAAAAAAACAAGAGGGAAAGTTTAGAGTTCCTTTGCTCCCAAGCTGCTCATCCAGGTAGGTGTGTGCCAGCCAGGCACTGCCGAGCACCAAGGGGGTCAGAGGAGCTCAGCTGTCAGCAGCAGAGCATGAAACAACAGCCACAGGCCAGGAAAAGGGCTGGTCGCACGTGGAGAGGCCAGGCTTTCGTCCTCAAAGAGGTGGTGGAGTTCTGTGGTCGTGTAGGCGGTGATCAGCTGGGGATGGGGCACTTTGTAGGGGCAGCTCATCCCCTCCTTGGCTGAGGACGGGGGTGATCACTCTGGTTACATTCATCCCACCTGCTGTGAGTAATTAACCTTGTAAATAGTGCTGAACAAGAAGGGTCTGAATTTCTGAGGTGCTCCCCAGCACTCTAGTTGAAGCCACGTTGGTGCAGTGCTTTTGCAAATTAAGCTCTTAAAAACTGAGGAGCAGTTAGGGGGCTTTGCCCGCCTGGAGTCGCTGGCTCCGTCTTGCGCTGCGGCTCTTCACTGGAGAAGCTGGTGGAGATGCCGCTCACACAACCTGGATGCTTATCTGCCCAGTAAAACCTGCTCCGCTCTTGGTGCTCCCCATTGTAGATGCAGGCAGGAGACACGTCAGCCCTGTTTGCTGATGCAGTTTGCCCAATCACTACGTGTCCCATCATCACATGCTCTTTTTCTGAAGTTGAGTCACCACTATCCGGAGCTCCTTTGACAAAACGAGCCTCTCTGCTGGTCAGTCGTGGTTTTATTTATACGTTCTTTTCTTTGATTAGAAAGGAAAAAGTCAAAAAATGGAAAAGGACTCGCGTTTCCAATAGCCGTATCTCTAGTAGTTATAATTTTTGAAGCAATACTCATATTCCTGTGTGTGCCTCTAAACTATCCATGTATTTGTTCGGCTTTTTCAGGTCTGAGTGTGTGAAATATCTCTAAAGAAGATAGCTCTGTAAGTGATGGTGTAAATGCATTGTTTGTATGTATTCTAAAGTTTAAATAGATTGTACATATGGGATTGTAAATGAACTGTAAACAGCAATCTATATTTTCTTGAATATATTATATAGCAGTATATATTTGTTAAATAAGTATTCTTGTATACTCTTCAATAACCTTTTTAATATTTTGTACAGATAAGTTTATTAAATATTTTATTGATAAATAGATCTCCGTGAGATTTTTTTTTCTTCTGAAGACTTGTGTCTGTGTCGCGAAACCAGATGCGTCATTTCACAGTGACCTTCACAAGTCACCTTTAATTCCTGGGCTACCTAAGATGTTCGAACCAAAAATGAAAAAGCCATTCATTTTACACAGCCTTCCTTGTCCACCTTAGGTATTTCCCAGGAAAAAAACCCCACACAGAACAGCAAGTTTGTGATGGATTTATCAACAAAACGTACATCTCTTTTCTCCCCTGTGTTTCTGAATAGAGTTGACCAGTAGCTACTCAGCTCCAACCAGCCAAACGGGATTCTCTCCATTTACTGGAATAGAAAGTTTTAGAGGCTCAGAAACATTGCACTGAGGGGGTAAGTATGAGAGCTAGAAGAACATCTCCAGCCCACATCACGCTTGTGATCTGTCGTGGGTTGGGCTGGATTGACCGAAGCAAGCCAAGCGACAGATGTTCCCTCTCTCCTGCCGAGCAGGAGAGAGAGAAGAAGAGAGACTAGTTTAGTACGAACTAAACTACTTTAACGAAATATAAAGAATAAAATAATAAAAAGAAAATAATGAAATATATACAAAACCATATCAAGCTCCTAGGATGACAATCACGTCACCAGCAGGCACCGGGGAAGCCCCAGACCGGACTCAGCGGCGGAAAGGAACTGGATTCAGGAACACATGGGTCGGGATCAAAGGCAGACCAACCGATGGAGTCCTCCTCGGACGCCGGCCATTGAAGAGCAAAAGCCCGAGCAAGAGCAAGAGCCAGAGCCCGAGCAAGAGCCCGAGCAACCAGGCTGACCCTTTGATCCCTCAGCTTTTATACTGAGCATGATGCAGATGGGATGGAATACACTGTTTGGTCAGTTTGGGGTCACCTGTCCTGTCCGCTCCTCCCCACAGGTGGGACCCCTCTGCGCTTTTCCGCTTCCGACCCTCCAACGGGGCAAATAACGAAGTTGATTGGCCTTGGTCGTTTTAGCAATAAGTCTAAGCAAGGGCCTCTCTGCCTCACATTCCTTGGCATCAGCTATAAACATGGGTCTTACCACTCTGAGAAAGAGCCATTTTCTGCACAATATGCTGCTAATTTCAGCAGTTAGAAGAGGCCTAGTTAGAAAGCAGAGTTACTGAACAAAATTGGTCCTGTTTTACCTCAAACCAGGACATGATCATACAAAGCTGGCCGGATGGGTTTGACTTGAGCAGAGGACTCTGCCCCTGCAGGTGCCCAGCTACCCATGGTCCCTGCAGAGGGACCCCAAAGCAACGATCTTCTGGAGGGGTGAGGGAGGAACCCAATTTGGTTAGGGCCAGTGAAAACATCCGCTTTGGAAATGAGGAAGAAATTAGGAATTTCAATATCTGGGATATGAAGAGATACCTGGGAAAATGTAGTAGAGAGTTATTTTCCCCCAAATCAGGCCTGGTGGTTTCATTTACATGAGGTACCACTGGTATATGTGATGCATTGCTTAGTACTCAGGAGACCAGGCTATTACTACTGCAGCAAAATTTTTGCCAAAGATTGCTTTTAGTTGAGTATTGGTTTTCATTTGTCCATCCCTCCTTCTTTCAAAGGTTGTTTTGGTTTGGTTTTGGGTTTTTTTTAATAGCTAAATAAAGGACCCTCGGACATGAAAGCCTCTTTCATTCCTAGTGGATGAACTTCAAAAGTGATAGGACACCCAGAAAGCAAAGAATCTCTAAGACTAGCTTCATCCATCACATCAGATTAATGTGATGCACAATCTGGGAGGGGCTGTCAAACAGCTGTATGACTTTTTTCTATTTGCTTTCACCAGGACATTACAGTTGCAAAATCGGAGTTTTCAGGGAGGGTGAGTTGCTGTAGCGTGTGCTCCTGCAATGGACGTCACCAAAGTGCCTTGCAGACAGAGAGGGAAGGTTATAGGGTTAAGACTGCCTCTGCTGCATCCCTCCCACATACAGTACTGTATGGTGTGGAGTAGGGCACATTTAGAAGCGGAGAAGAAGCCTTCAAGGCGTCAGGTACATGTTGCAGTCACAGCAGAGCCACCTCAGATTTCAAGATGCAGGAGAAACACATGGAGAACTGGCAAGAGAGGTTTGCCTGCAGGACTGAAAAATTAATTCTTACAACGCTGGTAGTGTCTAGGCTGTCCCTTCCTCTTGAGCACAGCCACACAGACGTGTGGCTCGGCTGGAGCGAGGCATGGTGATGTCTATTCCCAGCAGCGCGTGGACTGACACACCAAGCACCAGCCCCCTTTTGGGCAGGATCCTGCATCCCCATATGCTCATTTACAGTCACATTGGTTCGGGGGGTCCTTTGGCACAAGTTCTCCAGCTAGGCACGTGGAGGGAGACAGGACGGTGTTTGCCACCATGCCGCCTGCCCACTCCATATGCAGTTTTACAGGAAGGCATTAATGAGTTATTTTCAAAAAAACAAGGGTGAGAGCAAATGGTTATTCACAGGAATCCTGTCACGTCTTCACTGAAATCATTGGGAGTGGTCGGTTTGCATTCAGTGGAGACAGGTTTTTAGTCCATCGTACTAACACAGCACTTGATTACAAGATAATATACTCAGAAAACCAAGCATCGCCTTGGGCAGTTTATATTTAAAAGAAATCAAGAGGCACAGCAAAGACAGGTGAGATGCCCAAGGTCACATGCTGGTATAATGGAAGAAAATGCAGGTCTTTGCTAAAACAGGACATAGTCTGACTTGGGTACCTAGTGACTTAACCCTAAAGCAAATGCCCAAGTCCCTCATGTAGTAAAAAAAAAAACAGTTGGTGCCTGCCAGGACCTCCAGAGGGAGATCTGGTCCCCCTACATTTAGATATCTAAGTTAGACAAGTGATTTAGCCATCTCTTTTGGGAGCACTGCAAGTTAAGGTGAGCCAGGTCTATTTTGCTTGGAGTGCCAGTTTTCCTCTTAGCACCTAATCCAAAGCCCAGTGAAGTTAGTTTTAACGTATACATTAACTTCAGTAGGTTTTGGACCAGGCTGTAGCATCTGCTTGAGACCTACCTGAGCCTCCCATGTACCATCCCATGTAGTTTTCTGTAATGCAGACAATTCGCAAGATCCCTGAGGACATTACTGGCACGTGTGTTTGCTGTGAGGCAAAACTGCAGTCCCGAAGTATTCTAGAATGAGAATTTTATCTTATTTTCAGTAACAGATACTAGGTGGGCATGTTTTCTTTACTATGAAAACTTAAATCCTCATTCCCACAAAGTGCTAATTCCACGGGGATCCTGCTATGTTGGACTGTCCTATTTTGGTGCAAACTAGTAGGGATACAAGGACAAAAGGAAACTCTTCTCTTGCAAGCAATACTTTTGCACTACAGCTCTTTCTTCTTCATGTCACCTCTGTCGTCCCAGTCTCAGTCCATTGATCACTTGGGTCTCCTTAAGCCTGTGTGCAATCCTATTGACTTTACTGAGGCAGTACAGGAGCTGTAATTGGACTTACACACGCCATTTCACTCTGGATGCTTAAAATCCACGTTTTTTTTTTTTTTGGTGGGTGAAAATACAGGTTCCTTCCTAATAAACATTGACGGGTTGCACTACCCCCTGCACGATGAGAGCGGATGATGTTAACACTTCAAAACATTTATATTCTGCAAATGGTATTCCTGTTTCTAACAAGTTAGATTGCAACGGCTGAATCCATATCAAATTTTACCGGTGCCCATGCGGGAAAAGCAGTAGTTGAGTCCTGGCGCTGGGAGAGCCTGGTTTTCCCAGTTTCAAGCCATCTCATCTTCATACACAACGATTTAATATATGAAGCACAGCGTATTTTAGAATTTGGGGGCTTTAAGGTGAGTTTGTTGAAGATGTTCATCAGCTGGGAGAAGAGGGGGGCACCCCCTGCTGCCTCTTTTGTTGCGAATTGCTTCAAATAGGATGGTAAAAAATCTCCTTTGAGTGCCTGACTGGCAAATGCTGCAGTCGGATACAGAGCCAGTCGGATGTTTTAAACAACGTTCTGCATTTTATTAGCTGCTGCAAGCTACTTTCCACAACACAACAACTTTCCTGCAAGCACGTTCCTGCAGGAGGTGGAATGGAAAAACCTAGTGCCTTTGCTATCAGCTTAAGCACTTGAAAACAGTCTTTAGTTAAACCTTTCCCTGCCTGTCCCATCCGAGCATGTTCCTTCGCCTGTTTGTGAACTTCTGCATGAGGCTACCGAGAGCGACGGTCGCTTCTGGCAGCTGCTGAATCTGCTGCTCGTACTCAAACCCCATCTGCTGTTCCAGAAATATACGCTGGTTTAATGGTTCCTGGTCACTCACAAACACTCTCTGGGTTCTTATTTTGTAATTGTGCCAGGAAAGAGAACACTTGCCTGCACGTGAAGAGCCTCAGGAACTGAGTGTAGTCGGGAGTCTGAGTGTGACCTGTGGCACTGAGTAAAACAAGTCTCTTGGGTCTAGTGAGTTTATCCAAACCCAGTGACAGTTTGAGCGACTTTATTAATGATAACATTGAACATCTTGTTTAAAGTCTTTGCTGGCTATTAGCCAGACCAAAGAAAGGGACAAGGAGCGACTGCACATATAAACCCATTTTCTGTAAAATAAATACATAATGGCCTCAGCTGCAGAGAGGAGATTATCTGTTGTGGCTCATGTATGCAATCTCTCTCCTGTGAGTCAAGAAACTGGTGTTTAGCTCGGAGTCCAACTCCAAATTCTTCACCGTAAACACTGGGCAAGCACTCATCAAGCTTCCTGAAGGGACAAACCTCACTAATCCACACACTCTATAGCTCATTCAGAGCAGCAAACACAGAGCAGAAGGCAGCACGGGGAAACGAACATCGATTATTTTGGAGTAGTTCTGGATAAAAATGCTTAAGTGAGTCAGGTGCCTCCCACCCACTGATTTTCTCGGCACTTAGCAGATGTCTACATCGCATGTGAAATTTGGGGGTTGGCAAGTATTTTTGTAAATTTTGTACGCATGAAGTAATCAAGAAGGTGAACTCAGGCGAAACCAGTTATCAAAATAAAGAATCATGTTACATTTTACCATAAATGTCTTTATTTTTGTTAGTGGAGTTGTGTACTTTTTCATAAAAGGTATCGATCTAGCAAAACACTTGAACATGAGTCAAAGTCACTGAAGCTAGCAGGATTACTCACGCGGTGAGAATTAAGCGCAAATGTGAATGACAGAGATTAGGTGCTGCTGCATACGGTCAGTTCATTTGCGACAGGTTTTCCAAGCATTCCCAAAATAGTCTAAAATAGGTAAGACCACACTGTGTTTTCATGGCAAGTTGGCACATTTGGACCATAAGCACTTTTGACGCTCTTTGCCTGGGGTCATGGTGAACACTACGGGCTTCAGAGAAGCTGGATTCTCATAGTGTGAAATCTGCTCCTCGTAGGAAATACAGCTGTGAAAACTAGACCCGTGCTTTTTTGCAATGAATAGAGTAGCAAATTTTCAGATCTTAGCCTTACGGTAACAGCTTCTAGGAGGAAAGTAGCAATTGAATAAATACGGTTTTGATAATCTTAGAGAAAATTCATTTAAGAAAATCGTAAGGCATTATCCTGCAGTAGATATGGTCATCGCTGACCAGATCTAATCTCAGTTTAGGTCTTAATGCAGTCAGTAGGATTTATTATAACAGATTAACATTTGTATAAAAGGCATACACAAGTCAAGTACAAGTATTGCTAAATTAATTCCTCATACAAAGTATACGAATAATGCACTGTAAACAACTGCTTCTCATAGGTGCTTCAGTTTCCAGGCTTTAATAGTTGCTTGTCATCTTTGGTTAATGCAAGATTTTTTCTGTTCTCAGGAGATCCACTACAACAGCCGACCTTTGACAAACTGAGTCCTTGCTCAATGACCGGATTCCATAAACTGTGAAGAACAAAAGTTTTGTTCAACCAGATCAACGTGTAAACCAAAACAAAGTGAACTGTATTTTTTATGTTGCTAACACACAAACATGTGCATATGTGTATGTGTGTGTGTGTGTGTGTATATATATATATATCTCTCTCCACTTATGTGAACATACCTGCCTCACTCTGCCCCGGGGAGCACCCAGGCCAAGAGATGCATTTAGCACCTGCCATAGGGCCACCCAACAGGAATGCATGCCAACCTCTGGGGGCTGTTTAAACACACACAGACACATACAACTACAGATTTCTAAAGCGAGCACAAGAATTGTTCTGGTCGTGACTGAATGCGGCCCTGTAGAAAGAAGGAAAGTCCCACGACTCTCCCAATAAACAGATTTAGTTGCACGGGCACAGTCCCTCCGCTTTGAATGTATCTGGTTCCTTCCCGGGCTGCTGCAACTGTGGTCTCAATGCTTCTGCCTCAAGGATCACTATCTGTGCCATGACGTGGCAGCGTAATCTGAAAATCCACTGGCTAGTCTCAAAGCTAAACCAGTTTCCGATGCAAAGAAGGTCACTTAAATCCACTGTCTGTCTGCAGGTTTGAAAACTAGTCCAAAATATCCCGAAACTGAATTCTGTTACAAATTGCTCTAAATATTAGTGAAAGATTCAAGGGGGATTTAGAGGAAGTGGAAGGTGCCTATAATCATGTAAGAAAAGTAAGGAATTAGCCAGTCTTTCTGCATCACAGAGAAGATTCTCCAGGACCATTCTCACTAGTACCGCATTAAAACTGTTAATAAATCATGTAAGACACCCAGTGCATCACCTAAATTCATCTGTTTGCAAGGGCAGGACTTCCCCTGACTATATTCTGTAGTGTTTTGTTTATTTATAAATGTCTTGATGAACTCCACAGGGAGACTATTTCACAGGTTCACGGCTAGAAAGCTTTTCCTGATTACATTTGGCTCTGTTTCCCTTACTTACATTATTTTCATTTCTAGCTATCGCCTGTAACCTCGGCTGTTATCACAACTGGTAGGATTTCATTTCTTTTTTTCCCAGTTTTTTGCTATCTGTAAAGGAGAGGGATGAACGAATGTGAGGAACAGTGTACTCGTCAGCAATGGGCTATAGCAAGGCTCTGTTCTCAATAGTAACGTCTCATGCCGTTCCATGGGTGCAGCCATGGCGGAGTAATTTGTGGCTTGGCAGAAAGTTTCGTTCTTCAGTCCTCAGAGCAAAGAACTGAAATTTGGGCATGCATCATAACTGGTTTAATTCTTTAAAGTTGCTGAGCAAGCACTGTTCTCATGGACTTCATTAGGAGATCTAGGCCACCTCTAAGGAGTTATGGATTCTGGAATCCATCTTAACCTTTTAATACTGGCACTTTTGACCAGCGTCCTACTACCTTCTCTACAGTCAATGGAAAAACGAAACACTTGGCCATGTTCCAGACAAGAGCTCCATATGTATTCCCTCGCTGAGCAGCCACAGTTACCTTACGGTATTTTTAACACCCTGTGGAGTCCTGGCAGCACCCTAATTCTGAGACTTGGGGAAACTGCACACCTCATCTACGCACCTCCCTTGTACTTACTCTGAACTCAGCCTGACCTCTGGTTGACCACCAACCCCATCTGACCTGGAGGAGACCACGTTAGGGTTGTCCTGGGGCCTTGGGCTGTTCTGGCCATCATGCACCAGGATTACACGGACGGATGAGAAATGTGGAGGGGGTCAGGCCTTTCACAGCATAGCAGGATCCATTGCCACGATCCATCCACAGGGGGATTTTTATCCATAAAGAGTAGCCTGGTATTTCTTTCTTAAAGCAGCTGGGCTGCCCCAAACCCACCCCTGACAGTTCTCCAGCAGGTAAGTGAGGTGGTGGTAACTCAGGTACACTTGTAGCCAGTGAATCTAGCATCAGCGTTGTCTAGAGTGGTAGCAGACAATAAATATTCCGCCCTCTGCCAAGTCCTGCAGAGTCCTGAAGACACAGGATGAAGGTATATCACCATTTAATCAATAAAACTATAATTTGGACCAGCCAGTCTCTCTTTAACTTTCTCTAAAACATCTCAATAGAAAACAAGCCATAATCTATAATAAAAGGAAAAAATAGGACAGACTCTCTCACAAAAAATTACACGTTCACAAAATAATGACATCGTTTTCTTGTTAATCACCGAATCTGTGTTTATAATTTGGTCAGATCATCCTGTAGCCAGTCTGTAATCATAGCAGCCATCTCCTTGCTGGCATCCAGCACAAAGGCGTGGCGGAGCCCTTTCTCACAAAGTCGAATGTCCCCATCTGGAAAATCCATTTTGATCTCATCGTAGTAGTGCTGTGGACACCAGCTGTCTCCCGTTCCGTAGTAAAAAATCAGCTAGAAAACAAAGCATATCAAATCATTAATTTGAAAAGTTACTGATGAGGCAACCAATATCCAAACAAAGGGCACTGAATTATTTGGAAATAAGCGATGCTTCATTACCCAACATATACTGTGAGGAATAGCATATTGGTAGCTCTTGGTTGTTTCCAAGACTGCAATTATGATGAAGTCAGTTAAATGCTCTGTGACTCAGTTTCCTCATTTGTAAAATTGCGGAGAACAAGACGGGCTTAACTCTGAAAACAGAGATCTGCTGGTGAAAGTATGGCTGTCTTAAGAAATTTGTTATTGCGGACCAAAACATCCAGTTGTCCATGGGGTCTGCCCCTATCCAGGCAAGCTGCTGTGTTTTCCCTAGCTATTAGCTGTTTTCTGTTAGCTTTCTAGCTATTTAGTCAAATGGCAAAATTACCATTTGCCAAAAATGTCCCAGCTGAAGGGGCAAACCATTATGGCTTTCTTCTGGATATAAACTAAGAGAAAGCGGGAGGTTACGCTACATTTTTGAGTAGCTCAGTCTTACCGGCGCCAGTTGGGACCTCAAAGCACCTGCCCGGTGGGGGCCCTAAGTGGAGGAGCACCTATTTTTCTTAACCTTGGTGTCAGATGTAAACTAGAGGTGATTCACTCAGCCATGTCAGAATAATGGCAATTACGGTCATTCTCAGAAGCAAACCTTTTTTTTTTGCTTGAAGAAGTTTATCTTTGTGGAGCGCTGCCCGTGCAGAGCACAGGCACCTCCCAGACATCAATGAGTTCGTTTTCTTTTGGGTTGTAATGTGGAACTAAAATTCTACCAAAGTCCATTTTGTTTTGATCTTGCCCTAATAACCTTGTTCAATGACATAGATGAAGCAGGTGCTACAGGGCCCACCTAAACACGAAAGCCACCAATGCCAGGCTAATGCCATATTCAGTGAAGTGTCTTTTCTCTGTTAGAAACACGAAATGTCACTCTTTCTGAAGTCATCGTTTTCTCCCATTTTCATTTCAGCTTTGCATGCTATAGCAATGTTTTTCAATTTCCATAAAGTAATATAAGGCAGAGCGGTTGTCCACGAGAGAGTAAAAAACTATGGATTTAAAACTATACAGGAACAAGATTAATGACGAGGACTCTATACTAAACTGTTCGAATGCAGGTACCAGAAGGATGCTGATTGCTCAACATATCACACACACAGCTTGGCCCAGTTCCATTACTCTCATTTGTTTCATATTTCATTTCTGTACTTCAGTGCATAATTGAGCAACGCTAACATAAATTAGGGGACAAGAAGTTTTCCTTTCATCACAAAAATCTTCAATTCCATCATTTTCATAGCCATGTGGAATATAAATAAATGCGCCCACTGGGGCAGAGGTGGGCTAAGAGCTCAGACTGCATTTCACAAAACGTTACAAGTTTTTGTCTAATTCACTTTTCTCTTGTTGAAGCGTACCCAAATGTTGGACATTACTGACTATTGGCTATATCCAAAATACAGTATCTCAGTTGCGCAGACACCAACCCAAGTTATACTTCTATGTGTATGTAAAACATAGAACATAAACCATCACATATTAACAAATATCTTTTGTCACTCACTAATTGCTGGAAACAAGGTACGTCGTTTGCTTTAGCAGAAAATTCCTTTTGATCTTGCCTTTGATTCATAAATCACAGGATGTCACACCACCAAAAATTCTTCAAAAAGCCAATGTAAAATGTCCAGCTGCATTCAGGCCTTTTGAAAGCCAAACATCTGACTGAATTATGTTTAACCCTGGGCTCTGTTACCAACAGATACAAAAATAAAGATTATGAAACTGAGAAAAAAAAGAAATGGAGTGACTCCAGTTTAATGGAGCAGCCCTTGAAATTATTAGATATTTTAATAGGCTAGTCATAGAGTCTCATCATATGATCATTTAGAAAAAGATTAAAAGTCATTTACACTTACAAAGGTGGATAAAATACTTGGCTTAGCCTGCATGAACTGCAAAATGGGCTGTTCTCCAGGTAGGGTTGTAAACTTGAGAACTCACAGATTTGGAAATGCCTAAACAAAAGATTTATGTGCATTCTTAGCTTGCCCCTGGTATATTTGCATTACAGTTTAATCTTTCATTGCATGATCCAAAGGATCCTTGACTCATTCAGTCCACTGACAGCATGACGTTCAGCTGATGAGCTGCTATTTGATAGCACTTTTTATTTAAAATTCTGTGTGTGGTCTGAGGATTTATTTACTACATATTTTGTGGTTTACAGACAGAATTTATTTTCTTATGTGCATTCCTCTGGCACGCACCACCACAGGATTTGCATGCTCACATTTATTAATTTAGTTTTGCAACACCTTAGTGGCCATTTTTATCTCCGTTTTGCAGATGGGGAGCACAGAAATCAATGTCAAACTACATACATTAATTTGAAAGTACATAGTGTCGTCTGAAACACCTAGAGCTGGCTTTCCAGTGCACATAGCATTCCACAGTATTGACCATGCTCAAAGCATAGCACTCCTGGACTTCATTTGTGGGTGCTCTGAAACGCTGTCTACCTGTCTGTGAAACACATTTCAAGGTCTTAAATGAGATACTCAGAAAAGTGAGGAGAAACTGTGACCACCTACGAAAAATATTAATGACCTCACAACAGCCCATTCCTGGATGTGAAGTTTAGGTGCGTTTACCGTGAAGATATTCAGTTTTACTTCATATAGTTCCCTGTTTCTTTCAACGAGCATTTTACTGGTTCTGTCACAAGTGAGGTAGGAGCTCTGCATCCTGCCGTCTCCTTCATTACAAAGCTCTTCTGGTTAGCGAAAAAGTGATGTTTCAATGAAAGACCACCTCTAAATGCATACGTAAAAGGCAGCTGAATTAAGATTGGCGCTCCCCAACTTTGAAATACTTGGTAATGCAGTATCAACTGGTTTTATATCAACTTATACAGCCTCCTAGACTTCAAGGAGGTAAACCAAAATGCAGGTATTTTACATGTGTCACCTACATGTCTTGGTAACAGTGTTAGCACCCCTAGATCTGCTACTTTAGACCTGTGTCACTTAGGGTAATGGTGTAATTGAAAGAAGCAGCGCCGTCAGCTTCTGTCCAGAGGAACATGGGACATCTTCCTACTGGGTGTCATGCTGCAGGTGTTCAGCACAGAAATTACTGAACTGATTTAGTTTAGCTCTGTTCTGTGTTTTTAAAGCAAAACATATTTGCCATGCTTTGGTTCACATTGTCGAGTAGTCTCTGAGTGCATGAACCCCTTTCAACTGAAACAAAAGCAAAGATGTCCTTTGGGATCACACTTAGTGAGCTCCAGTCACTAATGGACATTCAGTCCATGGGACAACTGTTGCCTAAAGTAATAACCCTCTGAGATGCTTACATCAGGTCCTCACTGTTTATCTCGACAAATTCTCTCCTATTGTGCTGCTCCTGTTTTTAAGGCAAATGTAGCCAAAAGTACCTGCTGAGAACAGGAACAATAAGGTTTTTGAAATTTAGATTCCATTCCAAACAGAAAAGGGCAGAATATTTACCAGCTATTGGCTTTGCTGTCCAGTTGTTTGTTCAGTCTTTCCAAGTATGACTTCTTCCGTCTTGTCCTTTTCTGGTCTCAGGACTGCTCTACCCACCTTTGGCTCAGTGCTTCGAATCTATTCTTACCTAGTCATTTCCAATTTCTATTACTTCTGCTTCTTACTCTAACCCCTGCCAAGTCCATCCCTTATTCTTGCCCTGTGAAGTCCAAATTTTAGACTTCTGGTTTCTCCATCTCATTCTGAGTCTCAATTCCAATCCTAGCTGCTTTTTCCTCCAGAAATTCCCCCCTTTTTATCAGTCTAGAACCTCTATTCTCAGGCCTGCTCCTCAAATATCTCTCAAACTATCAGCTGTTCCTAGCGTCAGGTTTGGGTTTAGTTCAGCATAAAAAGATCTAAATACAGGTAACTGTATTGTGGTGTTTACATGGGTAACAGGCATCCAAATTCCCACGACACGTTCAGGAAAGATATACTCAATGAAGCCACTGGTGCTTAGAAAGCCATTCAGCTGTAACATCACGTAGGGTGGCTGCAACTGCACTTGAGGCTCCAATAAGAACTCAGTTGCCTCAGTGTAGGTACCTGCTGCCATTGGAGATGCTTTAGATATCTGAGGCATCTGCATGAGACTGGCAGGTATGACAGATTTTACCGGAGACCTACAACTTTCTTGCAAAACAGCTGGAGGCCAGATGGGGATATTCCACAGTGCCCAAAATTAAACCAGATGTCCATGTTTAAGGGCCAAATTCCACCTTGACTTCTTCAATAGATTTCTGTTGACTCTAATGGGGTCATCTGCACCTCCAATGCCTACTGCACCTGTAGATTCCTACAAGTAAACTCACAAAGCACGATTCAGGTGCCCATACATAAATATCTGGTAGTGTTAGGCTAACGGTTGGACTCAATGGTTGTAAGGGTCTTCACCAGCTTAAATGATTCTATGATCTCATGCAACTTAAGACTGCATACCGCTGGCATATCCTCTTTGGTCTCCATTGCTACTACAGGCAGGTCATGTGTCTCATACGCCAGTCTTGCCTGGGTAGCTCCAATCCACCACTGCATATAGCACCAAAAAGCCTACCTTTGGCCAAACAAACAGAGCGTTTGGTTCTTCCTCCGTCCCCTTCCTCCTCCTCCTCCTACTCGCTGTTTACCCCTCACTCACTAGTTCCCTCTACACTGGCGCAGCAGTATCTCCTCTGCCCTGGGATGAATAGCTTCCTTCTCCAAGCCGAGAATTTTTACCATGACAAAACAAGGCATTTCCCCCCGAGACTTATTTGTAGACACTGTAGAAACCTTTGGACTGAAATAAAAAATGAACAGTCAAGGTAGGATAGACACTTGTGTCAATTCCTGAAGGAAGGCAACAGACCTGCATGGCCGAGTTGAGACTTGCTGGTCAAACTAAAGGGCAAGAAGAAAATGCAGAGGCAGTGGAAGCAGGACAGGTACCCTGAGAAGAGTATAGGGACGCTGCCTGGTTGTGTAGGGATGGGGTCAGGAAGGCCAAGGCACAGCTGGAGCTGAACTTGGCAAGGGATGCAAAGAAGAATAAGAAGGGCTCCTCCAGGTATGTCAGCCAGAAAAGGAAGGTCAAAGAAAGCCTAACCCCCCTGATGAGCAAGACTGGCAAACTGGTAACAATGGATGAGGGGAAGGACAAGGTACTCCACAACCTTTTTGCCTCAGTCTTCACTGACAACCTCTCTTCCCACACCCCTCGAGTGGATGGACCACAAGGCAGGGACTGGGGGAGCAAAGTCCCTCCCACTCTAAGATAAGATCAGGTTTGTGACCACTTCAGGAACCTGAACATACAGAAATCAATGTGACCCGAGGACATGCAATGCCAGAGTCCTGAGGGAATTGGCTGATGTAGTTGCCAAGCTACTGTCCGTGTCATTTGAAAAATCAAAGCAGTCAGGTGAAGTCCTTGGTGGCCGGAAAAAGGGAAACATTGCACCCATTTCTGAAAAGGGTAGAAAGGAGGACCCTGGAACTACCAACCTGTCAGCCTCACCTCTGTGACTGGGAAGACCATGGAACACATCCTCCTAGAAGCTATGCTAAGGTATGTGGAAGACACAGAGGTGATCTGAGACAGCCAACATGGCTTCACCAAGGGCAAGTCTTGCCTGACCAACTGCATCAGTGGACAAGGGAAGAGCTATGGATGTTGCCTATCTGAACTTCTCTAAGGCCTTGAAAATGGTTCTCCACAACATCCTTCTCTCTAAACTGGAGAGAGATGGATTTGATGGGTGGACTGTTTGGTGGATGAGGAATTGGCTGGATGGTTGCATCCAGAGTGCAGTGGTCAACTGCTCAATGTTCAGATGGAGACTGGTGACAAGTGGTGTCTCTCAGGGGTCTGTACTGGGACCAGTACTGTTTTAATATCTTCATCAATGACACAGAAAGTGGGATTGAATGCACCCTCAGCAAGTTTGCAGACAACACTAAGCTGAGTGGTGTAGTTCACATGCCTGAAGGACGGGATGCCATCCAGAGGGACCTGCATGAACTTGAGAGGTTGGCCTGTGTGAACCTCATGAGGTACAAGGCCAAGTGCAGGGTTCTGCACCTGGGTCAAGGAAATCCCCAGTATCAGTACAGGCTGGGGGATGAGGGGGTTGAGAGCAGCCCTGCTAAGAAGGACTTCGGGGTGTCGGTGGGTGAAAAGCTGGACATGAGCTGACAATGTGCGCTCACAGCCCTGAAAGCCAACTGTATCCTGGGCTGCATCAAAAGACGTGTGGTCAGCAGAGCAAGGGAGGTGATTCTGCCCCTTTAGTCTGCTCTGGTGAGACCCCACCTGGAGTCCTGCATCCAGCTCTGGAGCCTCCAGCACAGGAAAGACCTGTTGGAGCGGGTCCAGAGGAGGCCACAGAGATGATCAGAGGGCTGGAGCACCTCTCCTGTGAGGGCAGGCTCAGAGAGTTGGGGTTGTTCAGCCTGGAGAAGCAGCAGCTCCAGGAGATTTTACTGCAGCCTTTCAATATATAAAAGGGGGCTTATAAGAAAGATGGGGACAGACTTTTTAGCAGGGCCTGTTGCGATAGGACAAGGGGTTATGGCTTTAAACTAAAAGAGGGAAAATTCAGATTAGATATAGGGAAGAAATTTTTTACTATGACGTCGGTGAAATACTGGTCCAAGTTGCCCAGAGAGGTGGTGGATGCCCCATCCCTGGAAACACTCCAGGTCAGGTTGGACGTGAATCTGAGCAACCTGATGTAGTTGAAGATGTCCCTGCTCAGTGCAGGGGGGTTGGACTAGGTGACTTTTAACCTTCCAACCCAAACTATTCTGTGATTCCATGATTTTATGATTCTAAATGCAATTAAAGTTTGGGTACATTATAACCAACTAACTAAGAATCGTTTTAAAACATGAAGATATGGGGAACTTTATTAGATGCTGCAGTTATTTTGTCTGCTTATTTTGTGTGCAGATGTTGGCGTGTACATTCTGTGCATCTATGTGCACATGCCTGCAAACCTGTAACTTATATGTTATGTTTCTTAATGGCAAACTAAAATTCAGAATTGTTTTCAAAATGCTCCTCAATTAATGGGTTATGCAATAAAATCTAACAGCAGGATTGCAATCGAGGGGTAAATTTTCAGTGATCCAGAGGGCGGTACAGGGCCTATGAAACCTGACAGGTACTTGACTATCATTTGTGGCGCTGAGGGTCTCCTTTTGAATGACAAAATATCTGTGCTCTTTGTCACACACAGCCCCAAAATATAGATGTTACAAGTAATGCAAAATACTGATGTTAGGATGTTACCTATTTTCCAAATATATTAAGACAGGTTAATTTAAAATGTATTTAAAAAAAAGTTTCCAGAATCCAAATGTTCTCATCTTCATTTTAACATCAGGAGCTTCGCTATTGCAGCATGCAGGCAGGCATAATTAATGAGCCATGTGTAACCAGAGGCACATGGGATCTTCATTAATGGTAGGAAACACTGGCATGCACTATATGATTTGCATGGATCTGTAAAGTACATATTTTCCTGTGGACTGTGCATGGTGTAAAGACATCCTGAGTCAGCACAGCCACTGTACCAGCAATGGAAAACTGCTGCCAACGCAAGCATTCAAAAATGATGAGTCAGGCCCCCAAAATAATGAGACTAGCTTAAAAATAAACAGATTTACAAAACAGTAAATAGAAGGTTTTTCTATTTTTCTTCTGGGCTTAAACTTTTCAATATTTGTATTTTGTAGCTTTTCTGCCATGAAGCTTGAGAGGATTATTTTTTATTCCTCTGCAATATTGAATGCTGAGACTTCCAGGTATTCCTGACTCAGAAGGGAAATGGCAGCTACCACTGGACATGACAAGGACTTTATACGATTCCTGATGCAATACCTTGCTTGTTATGAGCGACTGAAACATGTCCTCTTTCAGGATCTGACAATGAGGGCAGAGTAAAGGGGATGTGGGTTGTCTTTGCCAGCCATTTCAATACTGTGTCTGAAATAGTTATGCAATTTCTAAGTTTCAAATAGTTTTAAAATAACGGCAATGTTCTTGTAAGCTGTTTTGCCGTTGAATTGCTCAGAAGTATTTTCAGCTTTAGCTTCTGTAAAATAAAACACAAACCAGAATGGGGCTCTGTCAGCCTAGTACCCTGTAATACGGTATGTGTACTCAGACACTGCACAATGATGGCAGCTGCTAAGTAAACATCAGAAGAATCTGAGATTTGTATCAACAGGATGTTTACATTTTAAAGAGTTTCTAAGAAAATAATAAAGATTTCCTGCAGTTGATCCTATTGGCACTTGTTTTAGTACGTATGACAGTTCACAGAAGCATAAACTGCAGAAGAGATTTCTCTCATGCCTCTTCTGTAGCTGTCATAAGTCAACACTGAAAACCAAATCCAAAAAAATTAAAACATATTAATTGAGTTTCCTCTATCCTCTGGAATTTGGTACACGTTATAACAACTTCAGGATCTTATTACATGGGCAGGCACCACTCCGGCTGATGGCAAAGAGCGAAGGACTGATCGCTGTGGATATAAACTAGCAGCACACATGCAAAGGCAAGCAAGACTGTACTAGGGTCCTTGCTGCAATCCTTGTCTCTGATACATTAACTTTCATCAGTATTACTCCCACCAAATAAGACGGCAGCTAGATGAGACTAGATTCAACAGATGAGACAGCAGCTTCTCTCTGGGTGACATCTCTTAATAGTAACCAGCAAATAGTTTCATTTGCTTTTGGATGAAAACTAGTTCAAAAGGCATTAGCCCAGAATTAATTTTAGTTTCAACCAAGGTTTATAGAAAATGACTTAGCTTCTCTGGAATTATGAAAGTGTCTCTACCTTATCCTGCCAAAAGAATAGTATAAACGACATGGGAACAGACTGGTTTGGGACATGCTATTTTTTGGACTTGCTTCAGTTGTACTTTGGCTTTACTAATCAGTTTCTGGGAAGGATTCAAAGAGCTGGCGTTGCCCTAGGAAGCCCTAAATGCTTTGGGATCTGGTTCTCCGAGACACCATCTCTCTCCCCTCGTGATCCTGCTGTGGTTGAGATCAGCCAGTTTGATAGCAAGGTCTTTGGAACTTGCTTCTCAGCTTGTTTTACCAGAACTGGGATTTCTCAACTTTCCAAAGGCAGTGCAAAGCCAAACTTTTTCTGCTGGACTGTCTTCAGTAGAGGCAGTTGACAATCTGGGGTACACATTGCTATTTTTAAATACTAACCTGCAGGGGCTGTAGTAAGGGTGCAATGGTAGTTCATTTTATTTAACATAAGACACTTGGCCAATTTTGTTAAACCAACATAAATAATAAACAAAACTAGCTTCCCTGTCTGGAAAGGGAATGGAGAAACATGTTACAGAATCACAGAAAGTAAAGGGTTGGAAGGGACCTCTGGAGATCATCTGGTCCAACCCCCCTGCCAGAGCAGGTCCACCTACAGCAGGCTGCACAGGATGGCGTCCAGGTGGGTTTGGAATGTCTCCAGAGTCGCAGACTCCACCACCTCTCTGGGCAGCCTGTTCCAGTGCTCTGCCGCCCTCAAAGGAAAGAAGTTCCTCCTCACGTTCAGATGGAACTTCCTATGTTCAAGTTTGTGCCCGTTACCTCTTGTCCTGGGCACCACTGAAAAAAGACTGGTCCCTCCTCCTGGCACCCTCCCTTTAAGTATTTGTAAACATTGATGAGATCCCCCCTCAGTCTTCTCTTCTCCAGGCTAAAAAGACCCAACTCCCTCAGCCTTTCCTCATAAGAAAGATGTTCCGGCCCCCTAAGCATCTTCATAGCCCTTTGCTGCACCCTCTCCAGCAGTTCCCTGTCCTTCTTAAACTGGGGAGCCCAGAACTGGACACAGCGTTAGTCTCAGAGAAATTAAGAGGCAAATCCTGAGATGCAGTGGCTATTTTGCATGTGATTCCAGATGCGTTACTCCTCTCACCCGTGTCAGGTACGGTGCTCTGCCAAACAGGCAGGGTGCAAGCTCCCTGTTTTCATGCCTTCGTCCGTGTTAACTGGAAATGTGGTAAATCGAGGAAGGGGAAAGGGCTTCTCTTTAACTTTGCTTCGGTTTGTTAGCCATGCTACTGCCAGCTCTGCACGTAGACCCAAGAGATCACACGAGGCCACT
The DNA here is from genome assembly GCA_013398295.1 of Chionis minor. NCBI lineage: Eukaryota > Metazoa > Chordata > Aves > Charadriiformes > Chionidae > Chionis > Chionis minor. The sequence continues at coordinate 32,777 of VZSF01004791.1, forward strand.
TCTATTTCCACTTTCTCACAGATAAGGAAGGGTCAAACTCAATGTAAAAATGTGCTTTTAAAAAGGATGCACAGGATTTATCAACAAACCAGGGTGGTTAACTTATGTATACCATCTATGTTACTTTTAAAGACTTTAAAGCGTTTCATGGGTATATTTTTAGATGTGTCAGGAACATGAATATTTCAGAGGTCAAGCCTGTATAAATACCAAAATAAAAGCAAACAGACCTGAAACCACTATTTAACCAATACTATTACTGGGCCAGATTCTTCCAACCATATTTACTGCAAACAGCGCTTCCCTCTGAGTATCAGCCTGACACTGTCTACATTCAGTGGGACTTTATCTAAGGTGAATCAGTCAGATCTCTCTTCCAACATCGGGATCAGCATCTGGCTGTAAATGGCAACTTTGTTCACTCCATGCAACGAGCTCAACGGCAGAGGGAGGGAAGGTCCAGGATTAAGGGGTAGCAAGGGTTGGAGCAAACCACGACAAGAATACTTCGGAAGGCTGGGGAAATATTGCTGTCTTTGCTCCTTTTGAGTAGCACATACCTTATAGCAATCCCCAAAATCCTGGAAATTAACATCATCGCTCCTTTGTTAGAACACCACACAGCATGAACAATGGTAACAGCAGAAAACAGAAAAAGCGAAATATCGCAGATAAGTATATTGTGGTACGCTGAACTTTAAGAATGCTCACTGGGATCCTTTTCCACTGGGGAGAGAAACTGCTGATCCCTGCGTAAGCATTCTGGGTGCTTCAAAGCGAAGGTTATTCTTGTAGTTAAATGACACAGGCACCAAATCCCCCAAGCACGTATGTAACTTCCCTAACTTCAACTCTGCACCTCGAGGGAGCGCAGGCCAAAACGGATTCAAGACCAGCCAAAAAAGAGGTGTTCTTGGCTCCACAGACCACTTTGCACCTATTCAGAAAGAGCGTTGGGAAGGTTTTCTCACAAAAGTAGGTGAGCAACTCACTCAGGCTGTGGGCAGGCAAAGGATTTGTATTGTTCTTTTAACTACTTATCTTCAGATCATGCTCCTCTCGCTGGGCATCATTACTAAAACCCCGTGGATGTCCACAGAGACTCAAACAAAAACACTGGGTAACATCAAAACAGCTGCTTCAGGGGGCAAAATAGTTCTCGGTTGCTCAGTTTTAACACTTTTCTCTAGCAAAGACAATTTTTCAAAAGAAAAACCTAGCTCTTCTCTGTGGAAAGGAAATACTACATTTTTGCAATTTTTACTCTAAATCTCTGCATATCATTGTTTAGTTCATATTCTTGGAGAATACATTTTCCGTGGCATTATTAATGTGATATAAACTCGTATTACTTTAAATTCTAAATGCACCATTGAAATAGGCAGGAAGTGGTAAACTTGTACTTCATTCATTTAATCTTTTCAAAACTGAATTTCTTCTACACCTAACGACCTATATATAGGTGGTTACTAGCCACCCACAATACAGACTTCCTCAATCTGAGTGAAAATAGGTTCATGTGTTCATAAACTTCCAGTTTATATTTCTTCCCATTTGATTAAAAATTATTCTCTCAGACAACAGATTTTTTTCACCTCTTAGCATCTCTGCTTCACATGTTTCCTGTCTTTTTTCTTACACAATCCATGTATCTGCTACACCAGATCACTGGCAAAACTAAACTCAAGGAGCATATAAACCCTTTTTGGTTTAACATACTAACCAAAACAAATCATGATTTTCAGTTGCTGGAGAAGATGATTTATGGTCTTAAGAAATTATGAACCACTACAGAAGGTTCACTGCTAAACTGATTCAAGACTTCCTGAAGTCTGTGGGAGCTCTTCTACTGATTTAGATGGGCTTTGGAGCAGATCCTACACTTAAAAATAGGACTACCGTGTATTACACATGGAGCACTGAACAAAATATATCTCAATAAATGCAAAATCCAAGGGCTGATTTTTTTTTTAAACCAAATTTCCTCTGTAAGCATGCTAATTTTACCCTTTAATGCAGTATCTTCTTGATTACAACAGGTTTATAAGCTTACTTGACAGAAAAGGAGTCAATAAGGCTAAGTCTTAAAACAAGCAATGAATGTGGTATGATGCAGACTTAAAAAGTTAAGTGCTGTAGAGAGCTTCTATTTGGAAACGTCATTGTCCATCACAGGCACACTAGTGAATGCCCAACATAACCATTTTCCCTTTCCTTTTTTTAATTTTTGTTCTATTCATAAAAGCTCGGCGATGCTCAAGGCAGATCCATCTTTTAAAAATACGGAATGACACCCACTTCCTTTGTGCAAGAATTACAATAAACTTCCTCTAGTGCAGTAGTATCTTTGCCTCCAGTTTCTGTTAGGAAAGGGAGTTGGTGTTATTACTGTGAAAGGACATAGCTCAGCTGGCTTAGGCACAATCAGCTAATGCCAATTAATCGTCAAAGCTGAGCAAATCTTCTATCAGTGTCCCCTACCTTATTTGTTTGGATTTTGTGATTTATCACAACTCCCCGTGCCATTGCAATAAGAAGCCCACGTTCATGTACTGCCTGATCCAGACAAATGGCTTTAGAGCCAGTATTTTAAATGCTTTATCATATACTACTTTGTTAGAAGACAGGTCTCCATCCTCCTCATGCAGTTCCACTGCTATTTAATGTGCACAACTTCTGTCTTTGGAAGATTATAAGTGAAATACCTCACTTAACTATCCAAACAATATTCCAGCTCCCATTCTTTCAACAGAAATCTGCGCCATTAGCATTGTTTGACCAAGAATCTGGGGTCTGGAGATAAAATTTCTCCTGGTCCCTAACTAGTAATAATTATAGTTAAACCTGGGCATGGAAAGATTGGAATAATTCAGTGTCTCTTCTTCTTTCTTCTTCAGATCACAGAATGCAAATAAGATCCAGAAATAACTTTTCTATTCCACAGCAGCTGGCAAAGCCAGGTGTTAAGATTGGCTTTTAGCATATGATCACAGTGACTACTAAACAGTATAAATTTTTTTGAAGTGACAGCTTGCCAGTTCTATAGCAACTTGGACTATAGTTCCTGTTTTTATAAACTTCCAACCTTTATAAGTTAAGCCCATTTTTATTGTCAATACACTTCAAATTTAACATAATGCCAACTCAAAAGTTCTACCTTAATTCTTACATTCCCAGAAATTACTAGAAGATGAAAAAAGAGAAGCATTAACTTCATTTTTAGACCTCCTTTTTCTTCAGTTTCCCAACTGCTTATAAATTCGCTTCAGCTTTTTGTTTTCTTGAGTATGTTTGCCACTTTGAAAGTATGAGGACATAGAAGAATCAATAAAAGAAAGTCAACACAGGTTTAAAAAAGCTCCTGCCTGCCAAGGCCATGCTTAGATTGACAGAGTCAACAAAAGCACAGATGAAGCAGACTGGGACACCTGCAAGCTCTTACTGTTGGCTATGGGCCTTCATTCAGTACAAGAAATAAGTACTTTTGTAATGTGAAGCATCTGAAGTCACTGGAGCCGCAGCTGATTGTCACCCCTATCGTCCTCATCCAACGAAGCTTTTATGATTAGCTTCAAGAATACGTGCTCGTGATTAAAATTTCCAAAAGCACCTGAAGTCCTGCTCCCAAAAACTCTTCACTTTTGTACCCTAACACGGTAACCTGTGGTCTTACCCCCAGTTTCAGGGCACCAAGAAGCCTTACCACCCCTGCCCGGGACCCTGACCCACCCTCCCTGCCCATGGGTGCAGGGTCTCCATCTCTGTCCTTCACGTTTAGTCTTGTTCTCTCAAGCTGCAGCACCGGAGCATCCGTCTCCAGCCCTGTCCCTGTGTCCTAGATTGACATCGGACCCATACTGTACACAGCTTGTCCCCTGCATGGATCCCACCTTGCAGCCTGCCTTCCGTCACGTCTTTGGCCACGTCTCCTGGATGGACTTCGGACCCATGTTATAGCCTTGTCTCTAGTCTTGCCTCCAGCCCTGTCTCCTTGTGCTCCTGAGTGGATTCTCGGGAGGGATGCTGGCCCTGGTTCATTGCTTTGCCTTGTCGAGGACAGTTGATGGACCCTGTCACCTCGCTCCGCTCGGGTGCTGTGGGACTGGACCCTGCTTGGTGAGGGCACTGCCCGTGCTGGGGTCACCCTCGGCTCACGGCTCCCTTTCCCTCAGGAAGACCCTGCAGCTCCCTGACACTTGGGAGTGGTGATTCCACCAGCAAAATCCACGATTTTCCTTTAATTCATTGGGCTTTGGATCAACCCATGGATAGTTTCGTTTGAGACAATGAGAATATCTGCAGTCTGCAAGATCAGCCCTTCAGTTTCTTCCCTGAGACTCTGAAGTGCAGGAGAACTCCGAATGCTCTGCAACAAAAACGTGAAAACCCAAACATGCCTAGTGCAGTGCAGTGTTCCTTGTTCATGTGTGCTATTTCAACCCCTTAAAAAAACCCTAGAACTGAAGTATCTGAACATACCTTTCAAAGTGCAGAAGAGGCAAATGGGATAAGTAAAAAATAAATCCATTTTCAGCAAAAAAAAGAAAGACTGATTTATGAAGTGAACTTTGTACCATATCTATTTACAAGGCACAAAATAATCTTACAGAGATCTAGGACATCTGTCCTAGAAAATTCCATTCTCCAAGGAAAATCTCTGCCAGTGCCAAGTGCTGGAATCATTCTTCCAGCAAAAAGACAGGGATGATACACAAAAAATGGAGGGAAGGAAGGGGACACAGTAGAATAATATGTTACACTGATTATCTACTCGCACAGAAGATACACCAATAGTAGTTTATTAAATGTGACAGGTTTTTGGCTCATAAGCCACCTGGAATTGTCTGACCATGGCCACAATATTAAATTCTCTCTGCCTCCAAAACAGGGTGAACCACATCAAAACTCCAATTAGGAACAGTTCCTGGCCTGTGTCAACCCCTGAACTGTGCCTGGGAATTGACTGGGAGAATGCTATCGGTCCAGACCAAAACCGTAGCAGGATCTCTTTCAACAATAAATCTGTACAGACAAGAAAGTTCAGTGCAGGAGAAAGGTCCACAAAACTACTTTATTTACTTGTATAGCAGTAGCTCCAGTCTCTGAGTAATGCACTTCCTGTATCTTTCTCTTACGCTACAGTTGAATGGCTGAAACTGTGGAGCCATAATAATTTTGCTGGCTCCTCTCTGTTATCTTTTGATGCCATGGAAAAATCAAGTCTGCAGATTCCCATGATATTAGCTGACACCACACAACGCAGATGGTACATGTTCTGCTTGACTTGTCCAGCAGCAAAGTCAGAGGATTTGGTTAACCAGCCTGCGCTCGTGTCCTGGCTGGCCATGTGCCTGTCTGGTCAGAATCTCAGAAAGTACTGGTCTCCCTGGGAGTCACATCTCAGGCTGAGCTAGAACAGACACTGTTTGTGTTCCACCAAAGACGATGCACCGAATAGGATACTGCATCTGGCAGTGGTGAATGCTACACCTACAAAAGTGTGGATCAATGACACTTTAATGGTTGGTGCCCCCTTTAATGGCTTCTCCAAAGTCAATGGAATGACACTAACACAAAATCAGGATCAAGCCTGTGGAAATTCTGGTTTTGCACAAATATGACAGGATGTAACATTTCCTCATGCATGTGGGCTTCCCATGAAAACTCTGAGGATTAAATAGTTACCTTCTTTAAATTCTGCTTTATGGTTGTACTGTCTCTCTCCACAACCTTCAACATTTCTTGGCTTGCCATATACAAGATGTTAGCTGCAGAAAAACAAACATGCAGTAATGTAAGTACTCAGCAAATCTTTTAGGAAAAAACAATACAGGTCCAACCCTGCAAAAAGTAAGGCACCTACAGCAGTCATCATTCTGACAATCCCACCGAAAAGAATCCCACTGACAGAAAGGGCAAAATTTACCTCACCTAACTAAATCATTAAAAAGGCATATAGACTAAATTAAGTCACCCCCCCGCTTCATTACTTCCATAATTAACAGAAAGGGAAAGACACCTTTGGAATGTAACTCTATCCATCTGTCTTATCTGAATCAGCCCATGGTGAATGACTTTCTCTTTACTGTCCAGTGAAGGAATTTGATGACCACATTTCACTATATACTTTTAGAAACGTAAAGGTAAGCATGATACATCACCCATGAAGTGTCTGCAAGAGCGGGTTTTTAACTACAAAGCACACACTAAAAGGCATTATTAATCAATAGACTATTGTATAATTGACATTTCAATATGCAAGTCATTCAAATATTCAACATAACAAATAACAAAAATAATGGCAAATAGAAGTATCATTGAAAACTGCAGTCCTGCACAATATTGATGGTACTTACCCAGACAGGACTGGACTAGACACCAAATACCTAAGTCTTACCTTTCTGGAATCTGAAGTATTAAAAATGGCTCAGTGCAATTTATTGTTGAGTTGGTCTGCAAGATATTGTCTCAGAGACATAAATGGTTGAGTCTAATGTTTGGACACCTAATTAAAAGCACTTTGACTTTATGAGGTGTTGAGTTCTGGCAGGTCCCATGTATGTTAGACAGCAGTGGGAACTAAGCACTTCTGAAAAGTGAGGCAGCTTGCCTGGACGCCTAAATAATAATAAATTTAAACATTTTGACACAGAAGGATCACACTGTGTCCACTAGCCTGGCTTTTGTTATAACAGAACCTACAGAAGCTTGGCAAGAAATTTCAGAGCACAGCCCAAAACCTGGCTTTGCACAAGCACGTACCTGTTAGATCATGAATTTTGCTGCTAGAATAAACCTCACGTATTCAACTGCAGAATCAAGAGTTGCTACACAACCATCAATGTCGCGTTATGTCTGCAGACAGTGAGAAGGTCTCCAGAGAGTGTTCAGATTTACCCAGTTTTAATAGGGGCTAATAGGGGCTATCCATTTGTGACATCAGTGCTGTACTGAAGAAATGTGCAGATATAACTATCCAAAAAAAGTAGCGCTTCTTTTACCCTTTTTTTCTGTCCAGCCAGCTTACTGTGCTAATAAGATGTCCAAGCCTCTCCTGTCCTCCCAATGTGAAGTTTATATATTTGTTTGATCACAGAGACATTCATAACTTACATGTGGGAATGAAGGGCAATATTCTTCTCCTTTCTTACCAGTTTGCAAAACCAACGGAAGACCCTGAATGGCTAAATTACCTCAATTTCCAGATCCTAGAATGACTGAAAGTATTCTAAAATGCTAAATCCTCTCCTGAAAAACAGTAGAAAACAGAAAGACTCTGACAATCTTTTAAATCTGAACCAATTAAGTTTTGTGCACGAATAGTTAATGACAGTGTCGGATCTGATACTGCCCCGTGACAGGATTAACGCACTCTTACAATGTGTGATAGGGGAGGAAATGGCAATCATGCAGGTCTTTGGCAGTGACCAAAACATGGAGTTGGCTGAATTCCATGAGCGCTCTACGGAAAAAGAACGCCACCAGAGAGACGAGTGATGGCTCCAGAGATCAAATGTTAAAAGGCAAAGCCCGTGCTCTCAAGTGAAAAAAAGAAAAAAAAATAAAAATCCTAGAAAGTAGTATCTACTTCTGAGCCAGCCAAAGAAGATGCAATTCAGTTATAAACCTGCAGAGCTCTGTCTTTTTCAACTAAACGCTGAACGCAGCTAGTGCAAGTTCTTCCTCTCCTAGGCAAGAGGAAAAGGTTGCAGATGTGACATCATCCAGATAATCCAGCAAATTTGCCGGTCCCATTCTATTCTATTCTACTGGGCAAAGGGACCTCCATGAAGTTTTGTGTCTAGCAACCCAGTTAGCCAGTCCTGTGGCGTAGCTGACAAAAAGTCTGTCTATCTCCAGCACCATCAAGATCATGCCCTGACATTGGTCTTCTTTTTTCCAATTCAGCTCCAAACACTGATGCATTATATGACACACATCATAGAACGTACTTTCAAAAATCACCTAGGAAAACCTTAAATGGGAGGTGTGAAAGACAATGAAGAATTCCATAGGTATTTAATTAATTTCAGATTGATTCCTGTTTCTAATGTGACAAATATGACCTTAATGCTCAAAACTCCTACCTATAAACGAAGCTATCTGTCTGTCAAAAGCACTGCTCTGTGCCAGAAGGAAAGGCAGAACACGGGGAGCAGCCCTTGCTACCCTAGGTGCTGGTCCTTCAGGTGATGGATGTGGCGTACTGTAGATTTACAAGATTTCACAAAGCGCTCGGTGCCAAGAGCCCGGATTTGGCAGGGTATCCGTGGCAATAGCACTTGTAGTCAGTCCTTTTTTGAGGATTTCAGTATGCCAGACCTATTTTCCACTCCAGAACAAGGTTCTCGTTGGTCAGACACGGTGGATAGCCCACCTGCAAGTCAGAACTTTTGCCATTATCTCGCAGCATCAGCAGCGGATGGTAGGCAGGGATGAAAATACGGGTGGCCACCCGTGCAGAACCTGACACACACCGGTTCTTTCAGCGTTACTGGGATTCTGCAGGCAGCTCTCCACCTCCAGTTCAGTCATACGGCAGGAGTGGGAACAGTGAGTACACCCCTTCCCCTTCTCCCATCTTACTGGTCTCTCTGTCCTACCTCTTGTTCTCGGTGGGTTCTGCTCCTATTTCTGAGCTGCTCGTGTGTTTTTTGCGGTAAAAAATAAGAAATGAAGCGGAATTCACACACTTAGTAAACTTAGATTAGTCATAAAGATCCTAACAGTAAAACTGTAAGACAGCAAAGGCAATAACGACGGTACTTTAAAAGGAACTGTGTACTGTGTAAGCAAGGGAACCAGGAAGGCAGGATTAAGCTAAACCGGATGAATGGCAAGGTTCAAGAGCCTATTTCAACCCAACAGAAATCCTTCAAATTTTGGAAACATGATCCCAGGGAAGCCAATAAACAGGAACTTAAACTTCAGCAGGCGTTAAGTAAGAGGAAATTGCAAAGCGCAAAAGTAGGTTTCCAAGAACAAACATTAAAAGACTTAAAAATAAACAATAAAATATTCCTTAGGTATATCAGAAACAAGAGGCTCACAACAGAATTTGTACAGGCCAAGGGAGTGGCTAAAGAAGATAATTACACTGTTTGCAAGCTAAATGATTTTCTTTTTTTTTTTTTTCCTTCCATGCACCTTTCTTGTTCAAAACATTCAGGAGGATTCTGCTCTCTATAAACTTTTTTCTGGCAAAACAATGATTTCTCCCTAAGTAGTGAGGTATTGAGAAGTAGCAACAGTGGAGAATACAGAATGTTTCAGGGGCAGAAGGTACATTTAAGAGTTTTGAAGACCCTTAAAATACAGAATTGCTGAGCTGATAGAATCCTGCTATGTAAGTATCATCCCATCCAGTGGTTTGAGGAGTAGAAAATACTGTCTAATAGTGACTGATTTTACAAACGAAAATAGCATTTTACTGATCTATAATTTCTTGAGTATTTCAATGAACACAACCAGATGACAAAAATTACTGGTCTTCTAAAAGCTCTCCGTTATATTTCACACAATAAACTTTGGTTGAAACTAAACAGCTATAAAATGAAAGGTTGTAATGTGTTAAGAAACTGTCTGGAAGCAAAGAAAAAAGATTAGGATTAGATGATTAGGTTAGGTTAGGTTAGATTAGCTGGTTTTCATCATAGCAAGGAATAAGGTCTGGATCATCACAGACATGTTGAGTAAACAGTGATTATCACTAAAATCTTTAAATCATCATTGAACACACGTGGTGATTTGACCATTTCTAGGGTGGGTTAAATCACCTCTCAAGATGACTCTCTTTTCAGTGATAAGGCCTTTAGACCTTTAGCAGCCCAACTTGAATTAAGTGCCTAAACTGAGGTGGGATGAATCCTGGCCTAAGATTACGGTCCAGCTTCATATTAAAGTCATGGGTAACTTATTTCTTAATGCTCTTGTCAATGGATAAGAAGTTTATTGATAGCATTTGCACAGGACACAACACTAGTCTGTGAGGAGCAGGCAGTGAGAAACGTGGGGAGAGAGAAAAAAAATCAACGCATTTACAAATGAAATTCAAATTGAAGAAATGGTAAGCAACATACATGCGGGAAAAACCCAAAATGGTCTTTTCCCTTAGAAGCTTTTAAATGAATGCAAGGAATGGAATCAGAAACCCAGAGATCCCTAAGATGACTGTTGTTCACTGTGCACGTTTACTCAAAACTGCAGTAAAACCAGATATAATTCGTAAACAATAGGACAACAATGATACAGAATTCTGCAACATCCTAATATAAATCACATAACATGACCACACCGGAAGAACTGGGTATACTGACAGTCACAGCTTCTGTGGGACACTGCAAAACTGAGAATGGTGGTGAAAACAGTCAAAGAAGTACAATTAAAGATGCGTTGTTGCCATTATGTCAATCCTACTTCATGATACACTGTTTTTGCCTCTCTTACAGCATAATACAGTAAAATTTAAAACAATAAAAGGAAGTACTTTTTTAATGTCATATGCAATTTACTCTGAACTTTACTGCCACAGGAAACAGATAAGCATACATATTTGCTGCGTTCACATCTAAGCACACTGCCTTGGGCTCCGCTAACTGTAAATACAGTTAATGCAATTAATCTTTGGGAAAATATCTACAAAGGCCAGATAACTTATACTTCTAACAATCTCTCCTTTCAGGTACTATTCTCTAAGTCTGCTATCATTATTGCTTGGTTTCCTCTGGATACGTCCAGTGGCTCTATCTCTCTCTTGAATTTTCCTGCCATGGTATTTCAGTTTATGCTGGAGATTGTCTCTCTCTTCAACAGTAGAGCTGTGGCTCTTTCAGCCCATGTACCTCTTCAGATGTACCAAAATCACGTCTGTTGCTGTACAACATGACATGTCAACCCACATCAGCTTGTGAGCCACAATATTCCCAGGATTTTTTCCTGCAGAACTATTGCTTAACCAGTGACTTACCATCCTTGTACTTAATTTATGTACAGAACAACTTGGCTCTTTAAGGAACGACAGCATTCTCCTCTCCCTGCCCTTAACCACTTCTCTTGTGAAGGTCATTTTCATCCTGTCCCTCTCCAGCATATCTGCAGCGTATTCTAGCGTGGTACTATCTGTCAACTCAGTAAACGCACACTGTATTCCATCAATCATATCCCTAACACAACTACTGAATAGTAAAGGAATGAAGATAAGACTGTTACAAAACCCTGCTAGCTACATCTTTCCAGTTTCAAAAATCCTCCTGAATCCTATTTTCCAGTCATACATCTGTCTAAGAGTTGTTTCAGGTATGTTTTATTTCCCAAACTTTTTTTTGTAAGAATATAACAGGAGACACAGTAAAAATCTTTATTAAGTTCAAAATATCCTAAATTTACTGTTTCCCTGTGATCCGCATTACACTGTACGATGTTTAATGTCTATGGAGAGCTATATTGAAAGAGATACCGTGACAGAGCAGGAACGGTAACCACCTCTCTTGCTGCTGTGGAATGTGAAACCAGGCTTCTTCAGAAAAGCTGTTTTTCTCAAAAGCCAAGTCACAAGTTCAGGGAGAAATCTCTCTGCTATTTCCTAATGCTATACTCGCTAACCTTGGCATTTTTTGAATATTTAGTTCTTTCCTTTTCCAAAAAAGTTGTTCTGTTTCCTTATTTCATGAATACTGAGCTGCGTTTTTAAGGGAAATAACTCAGAAGAATTCATTCGCTTTCTGTGTGCAATTAGAAAACCATCTCCAAAGGCTCCCAGGGACTATTAGTATGAGCATTTCAGCAGCTCTGAGAATCAGGCTGTGAACTGGGCACAACCAGAAGCTGAGACATGCAAAATGAATGGCTCCTGCAATCTTTCTTTAGGCTACGCAGAGGAAAGTCATCTTGAGAGATCACCTTGTCAGTTCTTTCTACCTGGTGTTACAGTTCTGGGAAGACTTCCAACAAGTGCTATACAAGCTTGCTTTAGCTGAAAATCTCTAAAGATTCCCAGAACCATTACCAAGAGTCCCGGAAAAAATATTTATTGGTTTTGATTGTCATGATGTCAAGTACAATACAAAATGCAACCTGGAGCCCACTTCCCGCGTGATGAAACTGTCACCACCGAAATCTGCAGAACGATTCTCCGCACAAAATGAAGCACATCCAGGAGCCTGCAGGACCCTGGCTCACAACGCAAAAGTGGGGAATTTGTATATTGGGCAGTGTGGAAGCTGTACTGGAGCTGTGACCTTGGTGTCCATGCTGAAGTTAGGGTGAACACGTAGCTTCAATCTGTTTGGCATTCACCAGTGTATCTCACTGCTCATTGACGAGAGAAATTATCTGGGGTTTAGTAAAGACAAAATAAGATTGAAATTAGTATTCTGAAAAACACTCCACGTGAAAGATAAGACTGAATGTGGGATGAAAGGTCAGGAGGCCTGGAATTTTTCTGAACTATCACTGAAGTCCTCTGAGACTCTGTGCAAATTACAAAATCTGTATGTCTCAGTTTCCTCATTTTAAAAATCATGCTTCAGGCTGCTATAACAATGAAGTCATTTTTGTAGACTGTCTTAAAAATACTTGAAGTGAAGACCATTGTGTAAACATAATGACTGTTAATTAGTTCTTGAAAAATACATTTCTTTAACAATAATGAAATTTACAGAGCCAAATCAATCATGTCCCTTTAGAATTGCCTACTACTACCTTGAACGTTGCAGTTGTGGCAGTCTGGTGAAGTTCCCACTGACTACAAAAGGGGAAACGTAACCCCCAGTTTCAAAGTGGGAAAAAGGAAGACCCAGGGAATACAGGCCAGTCAGTCTCACCTCTGTGTCTGGCAAGATCATGAAGCAGATCCTCCTGGAAATTCTGCTAAGGAACATGGAAAATAAAGAGGTGATTGGTGACAGACAACATGGCCTCACCAAAGGCAAGTCATGCCTGACTAATTTGGCGACTTTCTATGACAGGGTTACACTGATGGTGGACAAGAGGAGAACAACTGACATCATCTACCTGGACTTGTGGAAAGTGTTTGACACTGTCCCACATGACATCCAAGTCTCTAAATTGGAGACATGGATGTGATGGATGGATCACTCAGTGGATAAGGAACTGGCTGGCTGTATGGACCCAAAGAGTTGTGGTCAACAGCTCAATGTTCAAGGAGAAACCAGTGATGACTGGTGTTCCTCAGCGGTTGGTACTGGGACTGGTGCTGTTCAACATATTTGTTGGTGACGTGGACAGTGGGACTGAGTGCACACTCAGCAAGTTTGCTGACAACACCAAGCTGTGTGGTGCGGTCAACAAGCTGGAGGGAAGGGATGCCATCCAGAGGGACCTGGACAGGCTTCAGAGGTGAGCCCATGCCAACCTCATGAAGTTCAACAAGGCCAAGTGCAAGGTCCTGCATGTGGGTTGGGGCAATCCCAAGCACAAATACGGGCTGGACGGAGAATGGATCGAAAGCAGCCCTGAGAAGGACTTGGGAGTGTTGGTGGATGAGGAGCTCAACAGGAGCTGGCAATGTGCGCTCACAGCCAAGAAAGCCAACCGCATCCTGGGCTGCATCAAAAGAAGCGTGGCCAGCAGGGCAAGGGAGGTGATTATGCCTCTTTAGTCTGCTCTGGTGAGACCCCACCTGGAGTACTGCATCCAGCTCTGGAGTCCTCAGCACAAGAATGATGTGGACTTGTTGGAGCGGGTCTGGAGAAGGGCCATGAAGATGATCAGAGGGCTGGAGCAGCTCTCCTATGAAGACAGGCTGAGAGAGTTGGGATTGTTCAGCCTAGAAAAGAGAAGGCTTCCTGGAGACCTTATAGCAGCCTTCTGGTACTTAAAGAGGGCCTAAAAGAAAGCTGGAGAGAGACTCTTTATCAGGGAGTGTAGTGATAGGATGAGGGGTGATGGTTTTAAACTGGAAGAGGGGAGATTTAGGTTACATATCAGGAAGAAATTTTTCACCATTAGGTTGCTGAGGCACTGGAACAGGTTGCCCAGGGAAGTTGTGGATGCCTCATCCCTGGAAGTGTTCAAGGGCAGGTTGGATGAGGCTTTGAGCAACCAGGTCTAGTGGGAGGTGTCCCTGCCCATGGCAGGGGGGTTGGAACTAGATGATCTTTAAGGTGTTTTCCAACCTAAACCATTCTATGACTCTACGATTTTACAGTGAGCAAATAACAAAATCTTCAAAGCTATCCGATGAAGAATACATGAAAAACAGAGCTAAGTGGTAGACTGTAAGTACCCAAAGTCAAGATGTGTCCCTGTGAGAAAATCGGACTTGTTGAACTTCAAATCTTTCTCTAAACTGGCTTAGTGAAGCCAACACAAAAGGCTTGGAGGACAATACTGCGCACACATACACTTTTGCATATGATCTATTGCCTTGTTGCTTTTAACAGGACTGCTTAAAGAGATAATGTTAAATATCTGAAGGATCAGAACTGTCCTGTAGTTTGAACTAGGTGTGTCTTCCATCAGTCCCTAACTGATAGTTGGTTCAACCAAAATATGCTGATCTTGTCATAAAATGAAGGTATATCAATGTTTGCATGAGCTTTATGAAAAGTTGCACAGCTGATACGCTTTTCTACTGAAAGGAAGCCAGTCCTACTTGCTTGCTGAAGGAGGAACTAAACCTATGATAAATCATGAAAACATTCCGTGTCTGAAGAACTCCACCACAGCACAGCTATGATGAGATGTGTAAACAAGACAAACACCAAATACATTGATTCCTTTGGTCACTTGGATATTCAGACCCCAAAATGAGATGGGAGTTCTCATGGACATGAGCGTCAGCACTTCAGAACTCTGCTCAGAGACCCACACAACGACCTGAGAGCACTTTACTTAGCAGGGACGGTTGCAATATCAAGGCTGGAGCTGAATCCTAAATACTGGCTCGCAGAGATTTGACTCAAGACGCCATCACCATCCACTGAGGATATATAAACTGCAGTCTTCTCCTGAGAAGACTTTGGAAGAAAGGAACAAAGTTCATTCTTTTCTCATCCTTTGCCTGCATGACCCAGTACCTCTGTGCTCTCGATTCCCATCTAGGAAACGGGCTCCTAAAGATCTAGTCTTAAATCAGCCTAAGATTTCTAGGAAAGGAACATATAGAAGCTCTTTAGCTTTTCCTGCCAATGTACTTTTGCTTATTCAATTTGTTTATCTGGTTTAACAGTCTAAAGCCAATTTCAAATGGGTTTTTTTTTCTTAATTTTCGTGGTATAATCCCATTCCTTCAAATCTGTATTTATGCGTATGCTGGACTGATACACTATGAGTCAGCCTGCATCAGCGGGATAATCCAAAGCACAGAAAGTGAGGCATATAACATCAGTCTTTGCAGTATCATGGCCTCTGTAAATATTCCTTCATGTGGGTTTTTCACATAGCAACTAGGAAAGGAAAAGCACTTCTCAAAGAAAAAAAACCCAGAAAACATGGTTGCAAACTTACAGAAACTGGCGAATGCACCTGACGACAGCTGGAGAACCCTAAAGCATTTTTATTACATTCTACTCCATCTCAAGTTGCTGATACCCCTTGTAATTCATAACGAGGTCACCAGATTTTAATAATGTAAAACCCCTATTGTTAATTATATAATTATCATAAACAATAAGGCCTTAGAGCTTAAAAGTGAAATCAAAGTTCTAAGAGAAAAACACTGTATTTATTGTGCTTTTAACACATAAATACATTCTTAAAATATCCTAACTTTTTATACGCAGATCTTTTATATACACAGATTACCTTGAAAGTGGAAGCCCTTCATTTGTTCCCAGGTCAGTCGTATGAAATTAACTGCCAACTTAGCTTCTCTCCATGATCCTGCCAATGACCTTTCTCCTGCCCTGGTAGGATCATTCCCTTTCCATGGATTAAAGGTGATTAAGGATCAGTGTCAGTTTAGTCTCATACATTTGCTAAGCTGAGACGACAAACTGTGCCAAAATGTGTTTGATTTATTTGTGGGGTTTTTGTGATAGAGGAACCCTGATTGGGCTCAAATCAAGGATCCTGCAAAGAAAAGAGTGCTTTATATCATTGGTAGCTCTTTAACCCAAAGTGTCACAGCAAGGACTTAATATCCTTCAGCTAAATTATTAGTTTTCACAAACAATAATGACCGAAATCAATCAAGCTTTTCAGTGCTTAGGGTTATTTAACCACCACTTCAATTAGCCAGTTGTTAGATGAATACTTGTATCTATTGAGCTGAACTTCAAACGCAGTGATATATCCACAATGCAGTGAAGCAAATAACGTATGAAACAGAAGATTTCCCAATTTTGAAGCAACATATGTCCAGCAGCATTATTACTAATTTCTAAGGATTTTAGAGCTATATCCTAAACCAATATTGGAAGCTGACTCTATGGATATCAACACATATATACTGGAACTTGGAAAGCTGTGCTAGTTTCAGGGAAGAAACACAATTCTAACTCAGGACAGATAAACTTTCTCTTTATACCTGATTCTCGAAGCAATACAGAGATTTCCTTCCTGTACTTGGACTGAAATATATGTTTTTCCTCATGTTTTTAAACTTCTTGCTTGATTATTGAATATCCAAAGATCATTTGCTTGCTTGTTTGCAAGAAAAAGGTCGGATTAGGGCTCAATTAAATGTAAAGTCACACCAGAAACTGAGTGGTCAAATTATGTTGTCTGCGGAAATTCAAGATGAATTGGAAGTACGTCTTTATGAAAAGAAACCTTAAAATAAAAAGACTTACACATGGTGCACAAATCTGTAAAATATAAAAGAGGGTTAAGTATTTACGACTTAACCCTGATAACTTTGAGAAAAATACATGCCCTTGATTAAGTTAAAAATCAAATCTGTGTTGTGGTGCCATGACTAGATCTCATTCTGTGTGGTTTTGCTCTGTAGTCAGTATCTTAATTATGCAAAAACAATATCGTATTTTTTGCTGGGCTACGGAGATGAATTTATGGTGACAGAATAGACAGAAAAAGATGCCATACTAATGAAACAACAGAGACAATAACAAAGAAAAAAAACCCAACCAAACACTTTTCAACTTCATTGGCTAATAAATTTCAGGAAATAATCAGAATAGTTCCTTTTCCAACAAAAATGCGTGGTTGTGAAGATAGCCCCAATCTGGACACTTTAATGGATGCACACACACATTCTTTAATAGCTTGTTCATCAGATTAAAATAAACATAATACTACAAAGGGCTACCCGAGCTCACTTCATTTCCCTACTGCTGTTGGCTTCACATTATGTTGACTCTATCAACAAGATTGTGGCTGTAGGTGTAAATTTATTAAGTCCCACACATCAAAATATTGCTCTATTTTGTAAGTTAGTAGGAGCTATGCTCTGGAATGGGTACAGGGAGAAACATGAGGCCAAATTTTTACTTTAAGGTCCAGAGAGCACAACTTCAACAGCATTAACTTTGGAAGAACACACTATGATTTTCCAGAGTGGACAAACTCAGAGGAAAAGGAGACCGTAGCCCTTCATCATGCTTCCCAAATACAAATCTGGTGCCACTACTCCTACCATACTTTGACCAACCAACCCCCTGAGCAGATGAATAGAGTGGAGAGGCTTCTTATGCTGCCTTACACCATATACCAAAGTATTGACTTTTTTCATCGAGAAATCAATAAACTTTCTTTAGCTAAAACTGGAGAAGTTTGTAAGAGACCAGCAATCCTCTCATGACTGTGGCGCAGGCTGGGGTATTCTCTACACTTCTACAGGGCATTCTGAGACCCCTGCAGCACTGCAAGGTTTTACCACCCCTCCCTCATCCATCCACTACTTCTGGCTCCCTTGATTCTGTTCCCCACCTACAGAGAACCTGTGCTTTAGATCTCTAGATGCTTTTTTTTTTTTTTTTTCTTCATATGTGTTATATTAGCTTGATTTTCCCAGGTTGAATGTCATTTAGTTAATTAATGTATTTTTCAGTCAAGCAACACTTTCCAGCTGGTGTCTGTCCTCCCTCGTGTTCAAGGCATTTAATAAAAGACAGCTCGTTATGATTAAAAACCACAAATCTGAAGTGCAACCAGGCCCAGAAGAGATCCATTTAGTTCTTCAAAAATCTTTTTCCAACCCAAGGAATACTAAGAGGTAGAAATACCAGAACCTGTAAAAGGAAATCCATTTTACAGCACGTACGGTACAACATATAGGATACAGCCTGTTACAGTAAGAACCTCTCAGGGCCAAGAAATTAGCAAGTGACAACAAAGGCACTGGAATATTTAGAACTCTCTTAACAAACTACAACCAAAATGTAGAGTTACATACTACAACAAAAGCCTCAGGTCTTTAAGCCTCCATCTCTAAGAATGATGCCGTTACTAATTAGCAGACTTTTCTATTGCAGAGTTTTTGGCCCTTTCTTGGAAGCATTTTGTTCTGACTATTGCTGGAAATGAAAGACTGGACAGGATGGACATTTCCAGGTATTAGTTCCTAGGTAACTCAGCTGTGTATCTCAGTTGGTATAATAATGCTTACATTCATCCAATTCTGAACTAATTTTTCAGCAACATCTGTCACCAAGAAAATAGTCTGCTAGGTTAGTACTGTACTATCAGGGTCACGTGTACTGTACATCAATTCTAGGAGATTCAGGTAAAAATTGAAGTGTGGCTACAACTTGTTTACTTAGTCCACATCTTACCTAGAAGTCTGAGCAAAGTATTATCTTGCCTTCCCTGATGTTAGAGACTGACAGGTTTACTCTTAAACTGAGAGCATAGTAGAGTTCTTCCAGACACGGCTTGATAGGTTGGAAAATGATGGTTTACTGTCTGCCTTTAATTACATCATAAAAAAGTACTCATTTGTTATAGAACAATCTGCTCTGGTTTTCCATAAAGAGCACTCTGCAAAGAACGTATTTCCACACTGGCTTGCTTTTGATAGCCTCTCCTCTTTTCACTGATCAATACCTTTGTAAAATGCCTTTCCTAGTCTATCTTACCCCCCTCCACACACTAAATGAACCATCTTTGGCTTTGACTTATCAATTTCTCAGCTTCTGCTTTGACAATTGTGAAGTCAAATTTCCAGTCTGTTTTCTCACAACTGCTTTCAAACAATCAAACCGTTGTTGCTTTTGCAGGTATAAATATGGGCTATATCCGCACCATTATACCAAACAGAGCCAGAACTATGTTGTGGCCCCGAGGCAAACTGGAACAGAATGGCTCGTTTTCACAGAATTACCTTTTTCCTCTACCCAAACTGCTGACTGGGAAGAGTGCATGGCAGTGCTAACTCCTGAACCGTGCCTGAATTCTAGGAGAATGCTAGTTGAAGAAGACTAAAACCATATCAGAAAATTAATTAATAATTAAACTGTATGGATGATCATACTCCAGGGCTACCACAAGTCTTATACTCACTTAGCTGACTTCTAGAGGTAACCTACCTGTCTTTGTAGGTCCTACTAGAGCGTTTCTGTATGCTGCATTCAACCTGCAGGACGCAGATTCATTCAGACATTCAATGAGACGGTTTCTGAACTTTCAGATCTGCTTTTAGCTAAAGACTGACTTTTTTTGCCTACATTTTGGTTTCCTCAAACATTCTGTGTTGCATCTGTTCATCTGTTCTGCTTGGTTCTTACTATGGTAAATTGTCCCTCATTGGAGTTCTGAAATTCTGGATGCTCCTCTTGCATCTTTAATCAGCATGTATGAAATCGTAGGACTGGAAGGGATCTCCATTGGTCTTTTTGTCTTCAGGAGAATCAAAGATATTGTGTCATTTTCCACAAATACTTATCCATCCTGTCCTTAGGAAGCACAGATGATGAGAGTTTCATTATCTTCCCAGGAAATCCAGTCTAGAATCCCATTCTTATAATTAACTAAAATCTAAGCTGAATCACCTTTGTTACAATCTACTCCATTACACATTACCTTGTCTACTGTGGATACATGGATTAAATTATTCTCCTTTACCTGAAAACTCTCACCACGTCCTTCAGTTGTTCCTTGTTTAGTCTAAAAAATTCTAAGTTATTTATTTTTTTTCCTTGAAGGTCATAATTTCTTGATATCTCTCATGGGATTCACCTGATTAAATGTGGATATCTAAAGCTTAATTTTTATCCCTTCAGTCAGTGGAAAGAACACAATTCATCTCATCCTAAAGTGGTCACCTAGATATATTAGACAAGCGTTACCTATACATCTCCACTGACTATGACAAGATTTTAGGGGGATTAGTGGATGAATAGAGCTCTATGTTGTAGATATATTAAGTATTTCTGTCCTAGCACAAATGTTACCCGTTTGTGAATATATTCAGCCAATCTGCCTCTCAACTTCAAATTCTCTGTATCAAACGGCCATATATTTTCTGCCAATTGCTTTCTCTGCTTTATATATATATATTTATATATAAGGCAATGCACTATGAGAACTAGCTGAACTGTCTCTATGTTGCCACATTCTTTCATCTACAGACATCCAACACACCACATACTGCACTTTGGATGGCTTGGAAGTTTCTCAGAAAAAATCTCTTGAATCCATCTGTCATGGTTTGGTGGATGTGTTTAATACCTGGATGTAAAGACAAGTCTATCCATCCTCTTCCTTTCTTCTTGCCCTTCTTTCCTGAGCAAGTTATGTCCCTTCATACTGATACTCTGGTTCTGTCGTTTACCTCACCTATGTCTGTTAAGCCAATTAACTAATCATTTTGGTAATTTATAAAGGTTTGCAACAGTATTTTCCATACTTTTGGAATTCACATTACATTACCTGCACATCATCTAGCTCATCTGCCATCTTCCTGCCATTATTCTTTTGATCTCTCATGAATTTCTTTGTCTATCATCATTTTAGATCCTTCACAAGCACACTTCTGCTCATAATGACATAGAAGTTTTTTTTAACCTTTCCCCTGAAGCTCATCATCAAGCCTTCTTTACTAAATGTTTCAACATTAATCACCTTCTCACAGTTACAGAAGCCAAAGCTCCCATGACATTGGTCTGGCTGAAAGTGCTCCAATCTCTGTACGCCCGTGCATACTTGCAAATATTCTTTTGAGGAAGCACAGTGATTTTAATAGCCGTGTCTTATGCCCTGTGAAAAACAAGCATCCTCATTACACTGTCATTAGTCTCTCACTCTCTATAGTTTATTTCCATGCATCTTTCTTTTCCACGTTGACACTGCAGCTTCTCGGGACAGTTCTGACGCTCTGCCTTACAAAACTAGCATTTGCTGTCAAATTTTTCACAGAAAGCATCTGCTATTTCACCATTTGCCACTTAATTGCTATTATTGCTATTCCTTTAGACTCTTGTTTGTGTTGGCTAAGGCCCCCATTAGAGACCGGGGACACATTTTGTCAGGTACCAGCAGTACTGCACATAGAAAAGCCTGAAATAATGCTTTCTTCTGTTGCACAAGGGACTACCACAGAACCTCCCCAAATTCTTAGTCTCCTTCTCCCAGAAGGCTTCACTGACGTCTGCCTTAGTAAATGTGCCTAGCAGCAGGATAATTTCACAATAATCTGTTATTACAAAATGCTTGAGAAATATTTTAAAATACGCACAGCACTGGCAAGTTTTAATTCCCATTCCTGGCCTCTGTAAAGGTAAACTGGACAATACACAAGTAAATTGATAATTTGCTGGTAATTATAGCAAAAGGGAAGACTCCTAACCAACTGCCTGACTGGATCTCTTTTGTAACTAAGAATTAGTTATGCTGAGTGAGGGTGCTAACGGTCCTAGTCAGGGCTTGGCTTCAGTGTCAGAGACTAATCAAAACATCAAGAAAAACATCATTTCTGCCCCACAGATTTTACAGTCTATTTCTAAATCCATGACTTTACAACATTGAGTTGCAGATATGCATGCAGAGTTCTGCTCTCCTTCTGAGGGTCTACAAGCAGAGAGTAGAAGAAAGTAATTTGACTTGAATGGGACAATTATTGCCAAAGACTACTACTTTCATGTGCAACAGAGCTCATCTGTACTTTGATGTGCTATAATACGACTCCAAAGTCCTCTAAACTGTAAAGCAAAGTTGCTTAAGTTGCAAAGTGATGAACTAGTTCTAAGTTGGATTCCCATGCTAAATCAAAATGTCCTCCAAAAAGCAGACTGAGCTTTTGAAAATAATTTTTTCTTATTTTCCTTAGGGAATGCACTACTATCTGGTCACATTTTTTCACTGGTAAGTTGCCTGTCTTGTTGTAAGGTTCTTCAGAGGAGTGCAACACTAGTTTCCAGCTTATGCTTTGCTCTTGAGGAAGTAATCTCTGTCATTCCTCAGAAAACAGTGGTAAGAACTAATAATACCAAACAGCAGTGTAATTTCCTATGGGGAAACATATTTTCTACCGGTAATTATTGCCAACAGCAATCTTGGAAATATCGTATAACCTATTGTTTAAAACATCAAACAGAAGGAACTGCTTAGTGTCAAGGATGACTAACGCAGGAACATGTGTCTCCACACATGCACACACGCATTAGCTAAAATGTTGATGTTTACAGGTTTACAAGATATAAACATTGACTTTGGGTTCTGCTTAAGTTTACAATTGAATTTAGAATGAAAAAATAACAGTTAATATATAACCACAATCACCACAAACAGGCAGAAAAAGCTGCAATTGTCATGACGGACTTCTCCAATCTGCTTGGTATTAAAGTTGCAGGAAGATCAGAACTATTCAAGAAAATCAGTCATCTGTGCTTGAGAAAGCATAGTAGAGGCTGAAGGCAAAAATAAAAACTTATTCAACAATTATACCCAGGTGCCTTACAAACAATAGATGCTTTGCTGAGGAACGTGAAAAAATCCCATTTACTTCGTGTGATGAAGCATGTGCAGGTGAAGTGGGGTGTGTGATGGAAACTGAAATGTCTATGGACTTAATCCTACCTTAAGTTGCTTTGGAACAACTCTTGCCATCTTCAAATGGCAGAACTATCCCTTCGCTGGAGAAATTAACCTCTAGTCTAAGCTCTCACCTACCCTCGCAGATGGTTGTGGTGATGACATTTCTGATAGGGTCCAGATTTTTGGTCATGGAAAGCGTCTTCTCTCTTACCCTGCAAGAGGGGGTGAGAAGGGTTGGGTGTAGGTGGTGCTCAGTGCCAGGATGGACAGTGTCTGAAGCAGTTTAGGATCTCTGCACTGTGGTTCCTGCCTGAGCTCTACTGGGAATTAATATGCTCTTCTAGACAAGAGTTTATGCATGTCAGTAGCTATACAGAAGTTAGTTTAAGTGCTCTTCTGGATTGGGACCTGACGTTGACTCTTTCTTGAGGAATCCTGATGAAATTCAGCAACTGGACCACCCGTCCTTTGAATGAGGTGAACTTCTTCTCAGATGGAGTTGCTTTGATCAGTATGAAAGTTGCTTTGTTCACAGCACCCTTCATTAAACATAAACTGCTGTTCTTAAAGTTCATTTTAAATACACTTGCCCATTGCGCTCTACACTTGACCACTGCACTAACCCATAAGCAATCTCCTGCACCACTGGGTTGGCTCAGGACAAGCCAGCGTTTCTTCCCTGTATCCATGAAGACTCTTTCGGATCCGTGAAGACTCTTTCTCCTTGTCAACAGTCACATTAAAGAATCAGGCAAGGGAGATGGTGAGCGCTGGTGGACATTTTAAGGACAAGAAACAGCTGCAATGCAGACTGCAATATTGTTTTATATGACTGTAGGAATTACATCCAGACCACTGTCTCGTTTAGGTGCATGGGATGAGAGGTATTGCATCAGTTAGCAGCATTGTAAATGCAATTTTCAAAAAAAACCCCTTATTCCAAGACACAAATGCCTATAGCTTAGCCACGGATATGAATTTAGCGTGTGTTTAAGTGTTTTGCTGGGACTGCACGATGAAAGAGTTCGATGAATCAAGCTAGATTCCCAACCAGTAAATGCAAGTTATGACAGCTCTACTTCAGATATTCCTTGGAGGAGTTCGGACAGACACCTCTGAGAAAAAAGGCATGAGCCTACTGCAGAAGGGAATTCTTCCCCCAAATTCAGGGGGCTTTCTCTTGGGCCCAGAGAAAATAAAAGTGCCAATTTGCAGATTGCAGATGACTATCTGGCACTGGCTAACACAAAGCCCCCGTAGCTGCCAGCACTTCACTGGCACATGCTTATTTTCGCAACCCTTTCTCCTTTGCTGATGTTACCCCTTCCCTTTTCATGCCATTTGCAACACATCATTAAGCTCGCTGCAAGTTTGTGGGAGTAAATCGTGTCCCTGGGGATGAAACTCCACCAGGGGCGAATAAACAATCTCCCCTTCCCCAACCAAATCCCAACTGTGCCTCACATTTCATGGAAATGATCAGCAGTCCCACTATCAAAACATTCACACCTTATGAGTAATAGTTATGATAGGAGTTTTTTCGTTGGGTTTTCCCCCCAAGAAGAAAAAGAGGAATAATTAACAGAAATAAACTCAATGAGAAATTTCCACATTATTACTATTATTTTCACAAGGCCTTTACAGGAAAGTATAAGCTTTTGCAAGTAATAAAAGTCCTTGTTAAACATCTTTCTTTTGGAAATGGGGTAAATTATGAAGCAGCTTGACTTTAAAAAATAAATAGGACTATAAATACATAAAAGTCGTTGCCTTCCTCCAGAAATTTAATATGAGCATCCTACTCTGAAATAAGGAAAAGTTTATTTCACTCACAGAAAGAATAAAGCAGATCTGAGGTTTTTCCGTCAGCTTAAGCGCTGCCTTGGTAAGGTTAGTTGTCCGACTACATTAAACAAACATTTTAGTCAGGCATCACACAGGAAAATAAACAGTAGCAGAGGAAACATGAAAATATTAAAGACTGTTATTCTTTGGCCCCTTTTCCTGCGAAACAGGTGATAAAATATTACTGTGTTTCCACAGGTAAGGAAACACACTCTTAAACACTTTGCAGAAATACATATTACGATCATCAGTTAAAATGTCAGAAGTGGATAGGACTCAACTGTGACAGCACACAGCAGCCTGCCGAGAAACTCTGCAGATGCAGAGGATTTAGCACGCCAGGTCGGACCACTGGGCTACCTAAAGCAGCCTTCCGACCCTTGGCTATATCCGGCAGGAGAAATGCAGATATAGTCAAAAAAACATTGCGTAAAACACAGCTGTAGAGTTACCTGATTTCAGGAAAGATGACTTCTCTTGAATCCTAATTAGTTAGATGCTAGTGAGAAGGAAGAAGATTGTCCAGTGTATCCTTCTGACCTCTTTCAGCCCCACAGAGTACCAAAGAATGCACAAAGGAAGAAGAGAGAAGACCTGCTGAGCTTCACCCTTGTTGCCCACCTGTGTGATACTACACTATACCATCCAGATTTAACATTATTTAATGTAGATGCAATTTACGCAGCATGTCAGCAATTTCTGTTCTCCATGCAATTTTGCCTAACTATAAATCATGTCTGAAATTCTATGCATATTTAATTATAAAAGTGGAAAAATATCCTTGAAATGATTTCTGCATTATCTCCAGAAGCTATCTAAAACTTACATTCATCAGAAGAAACAAAGCAATCACTTTTTGCTGCGCAGGGTTTGATTTCAGTCAGCCTGGAACATCAACTTGAAAATACACTGGTCTGTGTTCAAAGATCTGCCCAGTCATCCAGTGGCAAGGGGGAAGGAAAAGCTTTTATTCTCCTGCCCACGATGAAAAACGTAGGTGTGAGAACACAAGGTGCTGCCTCAAATCCTTTGTGGTATCAGTTGCTGTCTCTGTTTTAAAATGCACTGCATGCACATCAGCCTGGCTAGCCAATGTGGTTTGTGGAAGCTGCTCATGACTAGCATAGGTATGTGTATTTATAAAGTTAAATTAATGGTTAACCAGGTTCAGTAGATCAGCTGTTGCCCTGGGATGTACAGCTACCAACAGTTCTGCTGCTGATAGCTATGTGATACTGGGCAATAGCTCATCACTTGTCTTGAACATTACGTTCTTTCTTAAATGTTCTAGTACAGTGTCTGAAATACTAAAAATTAGAAGAGAAAATAATGCACAACTCGCCCTTGGCCTTGCACGCCTCAATGGAGAGTTTTAGTTCTATTCAGCACGGAAGGCAGAGCTCTTTTCATTTTGTTCCATGAAACAAAATCGAGAGATCTGCCTTCCATGCTTAATTTAGACGTGTTCGCCATCTCTTCTGTTACTTTTAGGAGTTAAATTTTAATTTCAGCTTAAGAAAAGAACATCAGTTTAATTTAAAAACAAGGAAGAAAAGTAAACTAAATTTTAGCTATGTGACTATACAGCTTTTTAAAATACTCTTTAGAGGAAAAGCACTCTTACTTTAGGTGAGTTTGTTTATCAAGTGCTTACCTCTTACTTTAAACACTGTTTTTTAACTCTGAAAAATATGAGCAGAATAGGTGGAGGGCTTCCTGAGTGCCATGAATACAACACCATGCACTGTCCTTAACCAAGTATTTCAGTTAGATGGGTATTTCTACACCATTTTAGTCCCCAAAAAAAGAACTCTCCAAAAATCTCCCATCTTACTTGTCAGGAAATGGAAGTGGAGATGTAAAAGGAATTTTCAAGGAAGGCAGGAAACAAGCACCAGGACTCTCACTAGAAACCAGCAGCTGTAAATTCTAATGCAGCCAAAGCAGGGCATGTCTGACTGTCCTGGCACCAAGGGCAAAGGCTGCATGGACAATTCAGACCACATTGTTTTCTGATGCCTGCAGCAAAATGAAGAGCCAGTAGATCCAGAGTGGGATTTGTCTCCTCTAATTTTAAGTATCTAGTAGAGAGAGGGTCCCTTTGAGGTCAGGATAGAGAAACAGTCATCTGTAGTTGTGATTCACCTGACCTGCTTCAGATGCCAAGTATTTGGACAGCATGATGTCCACAGTGGTCAGGCAAAGATCACTCATAATATCATATTTAAAATCTCTCTGATTAAGAAGCGAGAATAGGAATAGAAACAGATCTCAAGACATGACAACTCCCAAGGTTGGGATAATAAACCCAGAGTGAAATTTTCCAGTTGGCTCCCTGGAAGTAAAATTTTAAAATAACTTGGTCAATGTAAAAGCTTATGTTCCATTTTCATAGCAACAGGAAGCCTATGTTTCACCGGCTTTTGATACAAATTTATCCCCCAGATGCTGTTAAGATAGCTCTGCAAATTTTAAATTTTTTCCTACGAGAAAGCTTTTTGCTCTATGGCACTTCAAGGATCCAATTTTGCCATCCTGTGCAGCCGACAGAGAGAAGCAGCTCCTGCTGGGAGACAAGCCTCAATATGCAGTCCTGCGGGCGTAAGACTGGAGTGCCTGAAACAGCCCGAGCCCTTTTTTCTCTGTAAAATGAGGGAAATGTAAACACTCCACATGAAATCTGAATGTCTCCACACTTGGAACAAGATAAAATTTGCAACCAAACTCTGAAGTTTAATCTCAGCTCCTTGTCTTCTTACAACATCGCCTGGATGCTTAAAATAAACCGGAAACCTACTGTCTCCAGCCTGCATTTGTGTGAGAGCCTAAACCCATCCCAAACCCTCGTCTCAGGTTTCTGCGTCCCCTCCTTCCCAACCTGCCAGCACTGCACAAAGCAGATCCCCCCCTGCCCCACATCGCTGTGCTCCCCAAATAGGTTAAACAAACAGGGAGATTCCTCCGGGGAAGTCACAGGTTCAAGATCACGAAGGACGCAGCGCGTTTGGGCCAGTTGGGAGGTTTTTTTCTTCCTATTGTGCTTATCTGTATCTTCACTGTCATGCAGACGTTCACCCCTGACCCGCGAGCCTGCCTCTCGAAAAAGCCTTGCGGTGTTTACCCATTAAGTAATGTCTGCGCTTTTGTGGAAATTTCACAGAAACAAATGGAGGAAGTTTGCCAGTCAAATGGCTGGACAATAAATCCTGTCCCGTGTAGATAGAATGGTTTACTGTCACTGTAAGTCTGCTACTGGCATCTGTCACCGAAGAAATGTTTACAAATTTCAACGCGCCGGAGTGCCAAACTATTCCAGCATTGCAGGACTGTGCATGATTTGTAGAACAACCACCACTGTGCTAGATAGGGGTATCCTTGTTTTGCCAGCCTGAATAAACAGCCGGACAATGTTCCACATAACTCAAGGTCACTCACGTCCAATATTCCTGTCCATTCATCTCCTACGCTCATGAACACAAGTACCCAAATGCTAGTTTCCTCACTGTGGTGCTTTTTCTGCCCGAAGATATCTTTGCTAGAAGTTTAATCCAGGTAGCCAAACTACTTTCAGAACCCTTTGCTTATTCCTAATAGGTCCTTTCTTATTTATACGCTGTGTCTTCCCATCCTTCCCTACGATCCATTTTCTTTACAGTCCCTGCTCTCTCTCCTCTTTCTGCAGTATCTCTCCTTTGGGACAAGACATTATATTATGTTAACTTTCTGCACAGCGTCATCTCAATGCCTTCTGATGTGTGACTGAGGCTTCCGTGTACCATCAACTATAAGGTTAGGACAATGGAAAGATAAGTTTGGATAAGAAGCAGGAGCAAACATAATTTGAAACAGTGGGATAGATCGGTAATATAATTCTTCCTTCACTGACTCTTGCAACTAAAGGCCTGATTCTGCCACCGCTGAACGCAGCTTTTCCCTCTCCACACCAACGGGAGCAGCGCTCAGTCTCAGAGTTCCGCTACAGTTAAGTTTTCAAATCTCATTTCCTTTCAGAGGAGAGAAAACATTGTTGTGACTAAGCTTTGGATGTGGTAACAAATCCCTGGCAGGTTGGTTTGTTTTAACGGACGTATTAGTTTTAAGGAAACTTTTACCATCTTTTCTGCCCTTAATCACAGCTTTTATTACAATTACAGTAATGCGACAGATGTACATGCCAAAGGCAATACGTGTATTTTTAATGAGTTGACATGCAACCTTCCCGGAGAGGAGAAACAACCTCATTTGCTGAACATTTCTGAACCATATCTAGCAGTTTATTACAGGACAAGGAATCAATCAGAAAAACATCTACCACAAATTCAGATGCTTCAGTAACTCACAGATGAGCAGTCCCATAAGACGGACTCGGTTGTTGTGCTACATTTAGCAAATTTTTGCTGAATGGTCACATTTTCCATTGTCCGCAAACAATACAAGACAAGGTTAACAGGCAATATCCGGAAAGCCCAAAGATTATTAATCCACACATGTGGTCCTGAGTCACTGGGCTGTAAAGCATCATCAGCTTCCAAAGATGAAACCAAAGGGGAATTCTGCTCAAGAGAGATGATATCACAAGCCCAAAGGAACTAGTTGCATC
The DNA here is from genome assembly GCA_013398295.1 of Chionis minor. Lineage (NCBI taxonomy): Eukaryota > Metazoa > Chordata > Aves > Charadriiformes > Chionidae > Chionis > Chionis minor. The sequence continues at coordinate 62,115 of VZSF01004791.1, forward strand.
AATAAGGGGTATTTATGAGAGTTTTACAAGACATTGGCTCACGGGGGTTTTCATTCTGGTGTAATGAATTCAGTCAATCAACTGAACACGGGCAGAGATCGCAGCCTACAAGTACAAGAACCTCCAGCCTGGTTTCGTGCCTCGATTTACCTCACGGGCTGGACGCAGACCAGGCGCCTGTGCGGACAAAAAACTACACCAGGCTGACACGCACACACCGACTGGGCTTGATCCCCTGGGGAATGACCCGCTCGGAGCGCCAGGCTCCGACAGCAGCACACAAAATCCGTTCCGTTAAACTATTCCTGCCACTGCGGCGGTCTGGGCCAAACAGCCCTCAAAAACAATGGCTGGCCATGCTTTTTTGGAGGTTAATGCAGGCCAAGGACCGTTTCCAGTACAACCCTGGATGTGGACAACCTGTTTTGAGAGGTAAAAGTTTTATCTGTGGGGACCAGAGAAGGATTCCTGGCTTGCGGAGATGTGACCCCACAGACCTTCACATACCTTTCTCCCGAGACTAAATTACCAAAGGAAGAAGCCTGCAAGCCCGGTGTACGTATGACTGCATGCTTGCTTTCTCCTCACTCATCAGGAAAATGGCATAAATTAACAGGAATAGAAGCAACAGACCATAGGACTCCTATCAGAACTTTGTATTACCAGCTGGGAGCCTGGTTTTGTCAGGCACAGGGTACCGCAGCGCAGCGACTGCCACGATGCTGGGTTTGTACCACACAAACGGGACTGCCGAGGTTCCCATTGCCCTTCCTGCCTCCAGCCTCCAACCTACACATCCACAGACACCCGCCAACGGCACAGGACCTCGCTGTGGCCACAGCCACTCTGGCATGTCTGTTTGGAAGATCAGGAGGTGAAATAATTTAACTGATAGAAGACAGAGCGCAACTGGAAATGTAGGAATGTGTTTTTACTGCTATTAATGCAATCAAAACTTCCTTCTTGCTGTTATTACTGTGTTAGCACGTCAGTTCTATTCCAAATTGTTTTCAAGGGCTAAGTTACTAAAATATCTGGAGCACAGCACAATCCATGTTCTGGTTTTCATTCTAAACTTAACATAATTTATCTGAAATTATTCCCTTTCTTAAAGCTGTTTCTCTTGCTAGAACGTGCAAAATATGCACACGATATGCACCCGAGGAACGTTAATCTTCTTTCTTTGCATGCCCCAAAAAGCCCTGAAATTCTTCTGTGTATGAAATAATTTCTATATGTCTTTGTAGGCTGAAGGCCCTTTTCTGAATTCACCAGTATTCCCATTCAGATGACAAAATCTATAGAGCTGGTTAAATCATAGCTTCAAAAAACAGATGCAAAGAACCGCTTGTGAAAATGACTACTGATTTATTTCCACCATCCAATATGAATGAAATGCCAGAAGAAGACACAAGTAACATAAACTAGATTGTATAACCACGTTTAAATAGCATGAGATAACTGTTAGTAGTATAGGTCTCTATATTCTTTGGGAAAATATTTTGTTATTTTCCCCATAAGATTTTTTTTCTTTTCAAATTGACTCATTTGAGATTTTCCTGTACCCATGGTCTTAATTTGAGAAAAGATTAGACCTGTCTTTCTTCAAAACTTACTCGTGCTTTGGTATTACGCTTTTGCCTACAAAATGACATCAACATTTACTAAACGAGAACAACATTGTTGTTTCAACAAAAGCTGGTGCAACGAAAAGAAGCCAAAGGTGCTCACCAATGCAGTCCACGCTGAAGAGATTGACGGAGGTCGTTATGGAAGATTCATCGCAGGTCTTCATCCCTCGCAGGGCAAACCGCACCAGGGAGGCTTTGACTCCCTCGGGCAGAAAGGACAGCAGGTAGACGGGCATGTAGAGAACGTAACGAAGTTTGCACAGCAAAGGGGTCATGAGCTTTCCTTGAGGGGACTGAGCCATGCGCTCTATGGTCGGAAACAGCAGCACAGAGCGAAGAACCTGTCAGGCCACGAGAGAACCACCGTCAGCAAAATCCCACAGCACCGCATCCCCGCCTGGGAGACTTAATTTTTCAATGAGATGTCGTGGTTTGGGCTCTGCTTGAAATGAAGTTGGGTTTCCAGGCGCACTGGCCCTCAGACACACAGGCAGGGCTCGCGGCATGCCCAAGTTCTATCTTTTAAGCAACTGCACTGGTTTTGGCTGGGGTAATTTTCTTCATAGTAGCTGGCATGAGGCTATGCTTTGGATTTGTGCTGAGAACAGTGTTGATAACACAACGGTGTTCTCATTATCGCTGAGCAGCGCTTCCACAGAGTCAAGGACTTCTCTGCTCCTCACACCACCCCACCAGCAAGTGGGCTGGGGGTGCACAGGGAGTTGGGAGGGGACACAGCTGGGACAGCTGACCCCAACTGACCACAGGGACATTCGATGCCATATGGTGTCATGCTCAGCAATAGAAGTTGGGGGAAGAAGAAGGAAGGGGCGGAGGGGATGTTCGCATTGATGGCATTTGTCTTCCTAAGTGATCGCTATGCGTGACGGAGCCCTGCTTCCCTGGAGATGGCTGAACACCCGCCTGCCAATGGGGAGCAGTGAATGAATTCCTTGTTTTGCTTTGCTTGTGCACAGCTTTTGCATTACCTATTAAACTGTCTTTATTTCAACCCACGAGCTGTCTCACTTTTACTCTTCCAGTTCTCTCCCCCATCCTACCAGGGGGGAGCGAGCGAGCAGCTGTGTGGTGCGTAGTTGCTGGCTGGGGTGAAACCACGACAAAGACGAAGCAAACAAGAAATTATGGTTATGAAATGCTCGGGTCTATGGGTTTTGAGACAAGGGCCCAGGAGTGTGAGCACAGCCCCTTGCTCTAGGAGGAGGTGGCCCCACCAGAGGGCAGCAGGCAGGAGCCATCGCCGCAGTCCAGGCGGGCTGCAGAGTCAGCAAAGTACGCCTCTTCTCATTCCATCAGGCAAACTATTTTCTTTAAATAAACCAACCGACCAAATTAAAAAATGCCAGCCGCTGTGACGGTATCTTTACGCTTTGACAAGACACGGGGTTTTCAATTTGCAGCTCAATATAGGTAAACCTGGCCAGAACAAGAGTCAAAGCACACAGCCCCTTCACTGCAATACGCAGCGGTGCACGTATTTTGTATAANACTTTATATAATGAAATAGACATACTCTAAAGTTGGTCATTATTTTATGTTATGATAATAGAATACACTGCAGCCTTAAAATAGAAGGAAATTAACTAATAACCCCACCCACGTTAACCAAGAGGGAATTAACATACCTACTCTCAATTACATTTCAGTGTTAAGAGCAAATGAATATTCTAAAAGGGTACCTGCCGCTTTTTCCTAGAGAGTAAAAACGTACTACAAGAATTCGTATAGGAAAACCCTTCAAAGACACATGACTACAGTACCTAACAGAAGTACCAAGAAACTAAAGTAAGAGAGATTCTGGATATGACATTTGCAGATAATTGGGTATAAATGACTGTGCTTTGTGGGTGATTCATCATAAAAAACCAGATGCAGCTCTGTACGTCTGCTTACTGCACATACCATTCTACGTATTGCACAAATTAGATGAATATTTTTGTAAAAAATATTTTAAAATAATTGTCTTTACTGTCAGATGAGACTCAGCTGATGTATGCCACTGCCTCTGGTCTCAGCAGCTACCCAGTGGAAGGCAGGACATGCCACCAAGAGATGCTTACAAGGTCTGGGCATTGTAATAGAGCAAACAGAAGAAATTCAGGAAATATCAGTTACATGTCGTACTGTGCTTTCTACAGTATTTTAAAAGCAGACTTTGAAAGCGCTATTTATATCTAATACAGAACTATTTTAAGAAATCCTTCTACTTTCCAGCTGATACTACTTTGGTTTTAGACAAAGAAAAATACATTCTCAGGGAAATCAAGCCTGGGCCTCTTTTTATTAAAGGCAACCAGCAGCTGAAGTATAGGAATGCAAGACTTGTACTAAATTATATGGTAGTTTTGTGATATTTCAGCTAGGAGCTGAACTCCAACTGTTGTGATCTAAAGCAGATTTGACCTGTGTTCCCAGGCACACATTAATCCTTTGACATTACAGTTTATAGATACAGGATTAGTTGCTTGGAGTGCTGTACTAACCACTGGGGGAAGTTGCTAAACCTTGGAGGAAAAAGGACAAACCAAGAAAGCTGTTACAATGACCCATACATTCCTGCATTTTTTAATGGCTCACAAATTTAAAAGATGGTGGTAAGATGGAGGATAATTTTACTGAATTTCTTTTTTTTTTTAGTATATTGCAGATAATAATAGACAAATTTTTCAAACACTTATCAACTATTTCTTAGTCTATTGCTAGATTCCTGAGCCAGGATTCTGAAATGTGCGTCTGCCTGCAGGATTGCTTAAAGATGTAGCTCAATTTCTTTGCAATACCACTGTGGATACAACAGATTTAACACAATGTATTATAATGACACACATTTTCATTAAAAAGTATGTCATATTTCTGTCTTAAAATATGTGAAGTAGAAATATACATGTAAAAGGGAAGAAATAAATAAGATTCAAATGCTCAACATCAGTTAGTTGGGTTTTTTTTACTTTTCAAATGCCAGGATCTTATCTATACGCAATATATACTAGCTGAAATCAAGTAGCACAGATGGCACAGAATTATATTCAAGTTACAACTTTCAGAATTATTACACGACCAGTCATTCTGAAAATGGAGGACATTGCCTATCATAAGCACCAGGTATTGTCACACCTACGAATGCTGTGGTACATACCATTAACTAATATGTAAAGGTTAATGATCTTTTTATGTATGGAAACCCTTCTCATACTTAACAATAGAAGTTTCTTGTGATAGCAATCAGTCAAAATACAAAAAATATTACACATATCTAGAGAGAGATATCCAGATTCACCCGGTTAGATTTTCCCCAGTTAAAACCCAGTGACTTTTATCAGTTAAGCACATGGCAAGGCAGAGAGCTGGGCAACAAGAGACACTGCTCACTGAGACTTGAGCAGATCCAGGGATTTCTGAAAGTTGGCCAGTGAATCTACTGAAGAAAAACACGCCCTGTGCCCACAAGTCACCAAGAGCTGTGGGTCGCATCACCTACCTTTGCTGTGCTTTGGTCAGCCCGATAAAAATAGTACGTGTATTCTTACGTTATACTGCAGTTGTCACCCTTGATTGCTGTGACAACAAATAGTATTTGTAAAACCGTCATTCAATTTATTTAACAGTTATTTATTTAAAATGCTATTAAATCGCAAGATTTCAACACTCAGGATGACGCACACATTGAAGTTCAACGCGTAAGGCATAGCTGCTCTTTGGGTTAGTCACCAGGCAGCTGCTTCTGTTTTCATTATTTTTTAACTCTGTAAATTACATAGGGCTGGAGACCCAAATGGTTGAAGGGACTATAATACGATCCAGTGTCTCAGAAGTTTCAGATCCTGTTAAAAACAAAAAGCTAAGAATATCTGCAAGCTCTTCGCATTATTCAACGTGGGTCCCAAGGCAGCTCCTAGTCCCCAGCCAAGTGGTATGTATGTCACTGAACAGGACGTGGCCTCAGCACGTGTCCAGAGAACAAACCAGCCCAACCCCTCAGCATGCCCTGTGTTCCTGCAGCTCACACCATAGTAGGAAGCCGTGGGGACTTATGGAGGTTCACTTTTGTCACTGTTGACATACTCTGGTGTCTAGAGGTACCAGTCCATCAACTTCAGGTATGTTTGACCTGCACAGTAAATTTACAACACAGAGGGAAGAGAAACTTGTTATTTCATAGGAAAAGTGAGCCCGCAAGGCAAAGAATATTAAATGCCCATTCACCAAAAGCAGAGCATTGACCAAGGAGCTTTGTTGAGGCAGGGTCCTTGAACGAGTACGATTCCCTTCATGTGATTGCTCTTTACAGCTACTCCAGAGGAGGGTGCAGTGAGGTGGGGGTTGGTCTCTTCTCCCAAGTAACAAGTGACAAGACAAAAGGAAATGGCCTCAAGTTGCTCCAGGGGAGGTTTAGATTGGATATGATGAAAAATTTCTTCACTGAAAGGGTTATCAAACATTGGAACAGGCTGCCCAGGGAAGTGGTTGAATCACCATCCCTGGAGGTATATAAAAGATGGGTAGATGTGGTGCTGAGGGACATGGTTTCATGGTAACTTGGCAGTGCTAGGTTAACAGTTGGACTTGATGAGCTCTTCCAACTAAAATGGTTCTATGATTCTATGATTCTATCCCTGCTACATATATTTGCCAGGTACGATTTGAAGGTTGAGTGGGTAATACTATTTCTTACGGGGACTGGTGAAGGGCAGCGCTGAGGGTGTAACACCACGTTTACAAACTGGATGCCACTTACAACTGGTATTCAAAATGGTGACATGATTTTCAAAGCTGTTAGCTCCCATGACGCCAACGAGAGGAGGTCAACGCTTCTGAAATCAGGCGGTTTTGGTTACGCACAAGAAATGCTGGTTACCGATTGAGGCACCTCAGGCTTCCTGAGATCACGTGGAGACCTCAGCTGAGGGCCTGGAGAGAGATGTCACACCGTGCCACCGGCTCTTAACAGAAAGTGGCGTTTTGCTAAGAGAAACAAATTGGGAGAGAAAAACAAGTGGGACCTGAAAAGGCAGACACTGACCGGTTTAAGAAGGACAGGGAACTGCTGGAGAGGGTGCAGCGAAGGGCTATGAAGATGATCAGGAGGCTGGAACATCTTTCTCATGAGGAAAGGCTGAGGGAGTTGGGTCTCTAGTCTGGAGAAGAGAAGACTGAGGGGGGATCTCATCAATGCTTACAAATGCTTAAAGGGAGGGTGCCAGGAGGAGGGGGCCAGGCTTTTTTCAGTAGTACCCAGTGAGAGGACAAGGGGCAATGGGTATAAAATTGAATATAGGAAGTTCCATCTGAACATGAGGAAGATATTCTTTACTGTGAGGGTGGCAGAGCACTGGAACAGGCTGCCCAGAGAGGTGGTGGAGTCTCCGACTCTGCAGACATTCCAAACCCGCCTGGATGCCATCCTGTGCAACCTGCTGTAGGTGGACCTGCTCTGGCAGGGGGGTGTGATCTCTAGAGGTTCCTTCCAATCCCGGTGATTCTGATTCTGTGACTCAGATTCTGCGCCGGTTACACAGCTCGGAGCCCAGGAGGAACTCCAGAGGCCAAATCATCGGGCAGAAACAAGGGAGCAATCTATTACACTTTATAACCGAGCCATCACCCTGACCGATGCTCAGTGAAGAAGCACCCGGTGGAGTTCTGCAGCTCACCGCAGACTCTGCAGCCACATGCTCCTCCTCCGCAGCAATAGCATCACTACATGCACTATGTCAAATCACAGGGCTGGAAAGAAAATGAGCGAGGAAGTTTTATGTAAAATTCCTTCAAAACCTTACAAAAAGCAAAAGCTCTTTCTCTGTCAAAAGTAATGCTTCTTTTGACATATTTTAGTTCATCCCATGTGTTAGTTTATTATTTTTCTATTGCGCTGGCAGAGGAAAACCTATTATCTGTCAGGTGAAAACTAGTAAATTTTTAAAAGATAGCATAATGATGCACTTAATGGTAATCTACAGTCTACCCCTGACACGGAGTGCCACATTAATCACAACTTCTTTCACTCAGTATGCAGAAACCTACAGGCAAAACAAAGAGGGTCAGGGAAGTATTCCCTGCTTTATTACCACAGCTGTGCCAAGCAGATTTCCAAGAAAACACACAGGACAAACCAGACAGCGTTCGCTTGGGCTTTCCTCTCACCGCAGTGGGACTTTCTGGACTTTCCCATTCACTCTGCTGAGTCATGAATTATCTATAATATAGTATAGTACAGTAAAATATAATAAGCATAACATAACATAATATAGAGTTATATCTGAAAATCTTGAATAATTTCTTCTCCAGCTGTTCAAGATGCCATTTGGTTTGTCGTAGCAGCAAGCTGTCTGTCACAGCTCAGTATCAACCAACCTACATGGTTTCATGACAGCATAGGAAGTACAGAATGAACACAAGTGACAAAAAATGATTTCACTCCTGGTGTGAAGTAAGAACATGCTGTGTGCACTTTCTTCTATTTTATCTTATGGATCTCCTGTGATCCTAAATGAATGTCTGGGCATAGTAAATTGGCAACAGAATAAATATCTCAAACCCAGTTAACAGAAAATCTTATCACTGAAAATTTCAAAGTGCTTTATAAGAATTAAGTCCCACAGAGACGTCTTACCATACTTATTTTATGAATCAATAAATGGAAATTCAGGAAGTTACATGACTCCACATTAAAATATGTATTGTGACAGCAGAAAGATTTAAAACAACTGTACAGTAATTCACAATCCTCTACTCTAACCAAAGCTTACTTTTCTGGGTAACCAAACTGTTTCCGTAAAATGAAGTGGTAAAAAAAAATGTAAATAACCAACATTTTGGAGAAATGTTTGCTTTTTTTTTTTATCATGAACACCATGGTGCCTTAGTTCATTAGTAGCTGGTTAGTTCAAGAAAGTCTTCTGTTACCATCTTCTAAAGCCCTCTCCCAACACACTGCTGCAAGGCAGGGGCACATGCACTTGATTTCATGCTTTCAACTTACATTTTCTACGTTGCTTATTTATTAGTGACCAAACTTTGGATTGAATTTTGCTCGACTACTTCTGTGTGATTACCTCTAAGGCTGGTTAGGTCTACGTATTGCCTTGGGCACATGGTAAGTCCAACACACACACACACACACCTATCACGCAGGTACACACTTCTAATTCTTTGCTGAAAAAATATAGCAAAACCTAGAGATCCCCACCCAGTACACTGGTTACAGGAATATTAATGGTATCTTACACTAAAAGAGCAAATTTGTAATTAAAGATTGTAAAGTAGGCTCATATGCACAGAGCTAAGCTATGGCCAGAAGATGAGTACAACAAACAGTTTTCTTTATCGTATCACTACAGAAGTAGCTTAAGCTTTATCATACCAGAGGCACTGATTATTGACTATCCTATGTGATTTTTTTCCCCTTGTATGGCTCTGTAAATAGAAAGAGGCAAAACTAGTAGAAAATTTTTTATCACCTACGCTTGTGTCTTCCAGTGTGCATTGTAGCCTCCATGCTGGTAAAGTAAACTGGGCTAGGACCTAGGCTCCAAGACTAAAACTTTTTAGTAAGTCCCCTGGCATGATTTTGTCCAAAACCAGCCACCATGTTCCCAGACAACGTCCGGACATGGGTTAGTAAATAGTGCAGACCAGAAACTGTTCTTAATAGAAAATATGTCTGAAGCAATCATGTTTGGGGCTAGGGGGAAAGGAGGAGGCTTCACTATTGGAATATAAGCTACATTTTGCCACTTGCTGTCAAGAGCCACAAGATGGGCCCTGATTTGTTTCATACAGAAAAATAATTGAAATACGAGTTTTAGTGTGTCTACCTCAATCAGAAATACCTCAAACTGTTCAGAGGGATTTAATAATTGATTTTGTCTGAGATTTTAAACACACTGTATGTCATCCCTGCCAACTATATACAGATCCTCCTTTCTGTTATCAAGAGATCAATCATCAGATGCTCAGCAAGGAAAGAACAAACAGTCACTAACTCCGTATGTCTTTACATATATATGTGCTAATCATATCTGCTGAAATCGCACCATGAAATCCTGGGAAAACAAATGAGAATAAACCTTTGCCCTTTTCAGAGTTCATTTTGGCTCAGTTTCATCCAAGTTCACTACTGGCCTTTAACTGGGATGCCTAAGTCAGGAGTTAAATCCGCAAGACTCCCCACTGAAATCAGTCAGATACTCAGAAGATGGCAAATGAACTAAAACCACATCCCAGTAGAGTCTTCTGCTTCCCACTAATGATACAGAGGACCTAAGATTTCCAATGAGGAGCTTCATCACATCAAACAAAATAAGACCCCTCCATGGGAGAAGCAGCAGAGCACACTTTTCAAAAGTACTTTTTGGGGAGAAAATGCTACTCTACAGCAGTATTTGAGTAAGTGTTCCCTAAAAAGGCCTGTTCACAGCAGTGAATTGCTTCCAGCACTGAAAACACTGTGTAAATACACTGCTGCCACTTAACACGGCAATGTATGAAGACTGGAATTTAGTATTTACTTTTGTAAAAGCTGCAGATACGCAGTAATTCCCAGGTTCTGGTCTTGAAGGATTCAGAATTACTGAACATCACTTCATACTACATGCATAATGCCTTCAAAGCGCATGCCAGGACAAAACATGCAGGTCGGCACTAGCAACGTCGACGCACGATGTCTGTAATTGTGCTGTTTCATTTTCGTTTCTGGGCAGTCTCTCAATTCTAGGCTTCCTCTGCTACCGAAGCAGATTAGCTATATCATAGCTTTCACTGATACACAGAAAAAGAGTCGTATACTGCTTTTCTATTACTTTTTAGTCAAGCAAAGTCTTCATTTGCCCTAAAGGACTTTGACATTGGTCCGCTTAGAAATCAGAAAGGTATTATGTATTTGGTCAACGTTTGCAGATCTGGTCTTCAAATTACAGACAAGCAGGCAGTAGAAAAGAAGCTAGAAGTATTTCAAAATGACTGTCACTACCTCTCTGCTGCAGCTAGACTGTAATTGGCAGTGAATGGAGTGCGTCAGTACATGCCAAACCAGCTTTATGAGACCCAGCCTGTGTATCTGCTTCAAGATAGACAGTTTTTCCAAGCAGAAGCACAGGGGAAAAAAAAAAAACCAAACAAAAAACAACCCCAAAATGGAAAGAAGCAATATAATAATGAGGCTATGTTTAGTTAAATTTGGTATTTTAATTATTCAGCTCACAGAACCAACTCAAAACCTACTACTATCTTTAAATATGCCCAGGAAAAATATCCTAAACTGTGAATAAGTGGGAAAAAACTTGGCAAGTAATACAGCTGAAGGGACACATGGGAGATGGTGAACAGCAAATGATAGGCAAGTTTGCAATATGATACGGTGCAGAAAGCAAGCGAGAGAGAAGCTCTGCAAGTTAATGTTACATATAGTCAGGAAACACACCACAAATGCCAGAGGAAGCTCCGTCTCCCTGGGAGACAACGCAGGGTGCATTCTGCACTGTACAGCTTAAATGGAAAAATTACAACCAAAAGCTAGCCACAAATACAGCATAAAATTAATGAAGAGCTTGCATGATAAAATTTCTGAAGAGAGTTACAAATAGAGAGGAATATGAATAGCTTGGCAAAGTGGGAGCAAAAAGGTAATGGAGCGGAGAACTGTAACTCCACAAACTTTTAAGGGCTATAAATTCAAAGGATGAAAAATAATATTTTGGTCAGGACAAATGACATAAGTAGATGTGATGGGAAGAAATTAAAATAATCAAATGTTAAAGCAGGTATCAGAAGTCTGTGTTGACATCAGGTTTTAGGCTGCACCAAGCTATCAGGTCCCAACTGCAGAACCATTACCAAGAGGAACTGTGCAACAGACAGGGGTGCCACCTTACACAGATGTGATGGAACATTGGGTCAGCAAGCTATAAAAAAGATAAAATAAGGTCCAATAACATTACTTACACAGCCACTTCTTTCATGCAACTGCATTGTCCTGGGACTACAGCATACTACATACACTGACTAAACTAATAACCCAGGAAGAATGGAAAGTAAATACGTTGACTTAAAATGTGGGGGTTTTCTTTCTTTCTATCCCTCCTTTTGTGTAAATGGTTACGACATTAAAAAAAAATAAAATAATCAAAACATGTTTCAGTTATACAGCAAGTTAGCAGAATCTTTGCAGAGTGGTTATGCCCAGGAAAGAAACATACCCTTTCAGGAGGAGAAAACCAATCAAACATTATTTGCAAAGTATTTACCCCTCCTCCAAAAAATCAGAATGAAGCGTGAAGTTGAGAACACTACAGAAAAAATAATTCTAATTCAAAGAATTCTGTTAATAAAATGAAATTTTTAACACTCCAGATTGATCATTAAACCCAGTCCACAACCACTCTGCATTTCCTTCCCCCCAAGCCGTTAAGAAATCCTCTAGCACCCAATGACATATTTTATGATGCTTTGGAAGAAGATCAAAATCCCCAAAACCAATGATCCAGCACAGGATGAGAAGATGGCAGACTCACAGCACTACCACTGGCATGGGCCCCCTTTTCCAATATGGAACTCATTAAATTAAAATATTAAAAAAATCTCAGGAAAGGGTTTTTTTTTTTTCAGCCAACAGAAAACGCTACCAAAACAAAACAGAGATCGGCACCAATGTGATTTCAAATCTTTGATTAATTTTATTGTGAACATGTAAACAAGACACACCAGTTGCCATCTACAAAGTTTTCAGTATTATGGGGAACGCTGTATATTCTGTCTACCTATGGCCAGTCTTTACTGATTCCAAGGAAGGCAATCGAGGCCACAGAAGATCAAGTCAGGGCAAAAAATATTTCTTGGACAACAATGGGTAAGTCCACTGACATATAAGACATACTTTATACTAATAATTAAATTTCATACATATATATGGGATTGAGTGCACCCTCAGAAGGTCTGCCAACAACACCAAGTTGTGTGGTGCAGTTGACGTGCTGGAGGGAAGGGATACCATCCAGAGGGACCTGGACAGAGGTAAACCCATGCCAACCTCATGAAGTTCAACAAGGCCAAGTGCAAGGTCCTGCACGTGAGTCGGGGCAATCCCAAGCACAAATACAGGCTGGGTGGAGAATGGATCGAAAGCAGCCCTGAGCAGAGGGACTTGGGAGTGCTGGTGGATGAGGAGCTCAACAGGAGCTGGCAATGTGTGCTGGCAGCCCAGAAAGCCAACCACATCCTGGGCTGCATCAAAAGAAGCGTGGCCAGCAGGGAGAAGGAGGTGATTCTGCTCTACTCTGCTCTGGTGAGAACCCACCTGGAATACTGTGTCCAGCTCTGGAGCCCCCAACATAAGAAGGACATGGACCAGTTGGAGCAGGTCCAGAGGATGGCTACGAAGATGATCAGAGGGCTGGAGCACCTCTGCTTGGAGGACAGGATGAGAGAGTTGGGCTTGTTCATCTTGCAGAAGAGAAGGCTCTGGGGAGACCTTACAGCCCCTTCCAGTACTCAAAGGGAGCCTACAGGAAACATGGGGAGGGAGTCTTGATCAGGGAGTGGAGCCATAGCATGAGGGTTAATGGTTTTAACCTGAAAGAAGGTAGATTTAGATTAGATACTAGAAGAAATTTTTCACTCTGAGGGTGGTGAGGCACTGGAACCGGCTGCCCTGGGAAGCTGTGGATGCCCCATCCCTGGAAGTGTTCAAGGCCAGGCTGGATGGGGCTTTGAGCAACCTGGTCTAGTGGGAGGTGTCCTTGCCCATGGCAGGGGGTTGGAACTACATGATAGAGATAAGGTATCTTCCAACCTAAAATATTCTATGATTCTGTGATAAATACCAATGACATTTACAGGACATACCAAATATATGAACTTATATAATTACACATGGTGTAAAAACTACAGCAATCATAGCAATCATACTCTCTTACCTTATTTTACAGTCTTTTCCACTAACTACTCACATTCACTAAAAACAATATAGCTTTCTCATTGTTACTTATTTGGATGATTACTTCAGATTTAATATTTTCATACCCAGAAACCAGTTTCAACTTTATGAATTTATTTATACCCATCTGATCCTATGTAAGTATTGCATTCTAATATAACATAATAGATAACTGCATAACAATTCTATTTTTTTCTCTGTATTTACTCCTTGTAGTGTTTATAGACAGCACTCATATACACATTCACTGTTTAATGAGGTCAAATGAGCCAAGATATACTGAGCTCCTCCCAAAATTTAGGCTCCTTATTATCTTCCTAGGTTTTCTCTCTACTCTTTTCAGTCTGAATTGATCTTTCTTGAACACAGCTGGCTAGAAACTACCTTGTATGACAGTACTTAACACTCTTCAGTCCTATAAATTATATTATGCCAAACTAAAACGAGTGTGAGTCCTCCCCATGGTGACACAAGTCATTCGTCTTCACAAGAGCACTGATGGAGACCCTTAACCCTTACTGTATACTTTTCTACTCCACAGGTGCAGTGAGAAAAGCAGGCTTTTCTTAAAACTGTATCTGTGCAAATATGACTCATGAGATGTAAAAGAAACAGTAAGCACAGAGAATACGCATACAACATTTTTAAGTCCCTATTCTGCACACCCAGACTTTTAATTCTTACAATATGTGTACAACAGACAAGGCTGCCTCCTTAAAGTGCTCTGCTGACATGGCTGTCTTCTCAACCTTCTCACTCTTGTTCCTTGGCCAGATTGTCACTCAAAGGTCAACCTAGAGCACAGTCAGCAAGAGCTGAGGCAGGGGAGAAGTGGTAGCCAAGCTCCAATCAGTGTCTCCCCACGAGATCTGTAAAGCAAAGCAACTAGAAATTCATAACATACTTTTAACAAAACAATATTGCCTTAATATTGTGTTGCATCACATCCTAAGCTCAGATTGGCTGTGTGACAAGGGCTGTTTCCTGTTCAAGCGCTGTTTTCCGTTTATCTTTGTCTGATGTCAGGGATGTCTCTGCCTCTTGGCATCTGATGTATTCTCCTTTGCTCATGTTTTTATACTTACAATTACTTATAGCATAGCCTAATAGATTGGAATATTCGGTTCAACCCAATTCAATCCCTATTCTGGATTTGAACAAAACAGGCAAAATGAGAATTATCAAAGTGTGTGAGAGACCGCTCTCATTTCTCTGTGACTGCAGGTACAACCCATGCAGACCCCTTCTCACCCCATAAAACTGCACGACTATTAAGGGAGCTGACCTTAAGGGAGCTGGTCAACTTAGATAGGTCTCCACCACTTGGAATTGCAATAGAGAGAACTTTGGAGACTACAACAACCTGGATTCAGGGTAACACAAATTCAAACAACCATATATCCAATGTTTTTAGCTATTTCTATATGGACATAAACATAATGAAAGTATCAGCTATATCAGTTCTTCAGGAGACAGTATAGATACATATGTAGTTCCTTATACATTCCACAGAAGGTTTCTCTAAGAAACAATATATATATGAACCTTCCTGAAAACCACAGAAATGCATTGTTTCCAAACATTTCAACAGCATTAACTTCCTTCAGGATAGATATGGGACACAACAATATTCATTTTGTGAAGTTGCACATAAACTTCACAACTTCATAGTATTGCAAAATATAAGGTCGTATTAAGATTTATTTTTTTTAAATGGAAGATTAAACAGTTGTATGGACAATGCCGTCCTCAGTGATATTAGACAAAGTCACTATTTGTAAATGACACATAAATATATGTGAGCCAAGCAACAGCTAATGAAATTCAAGGGGAAACTTCCTTTTTGCGTATGCTGGCTCATAATTTCCCGACCATCGGTTCTCTTGTACCTTCTTTCTGGAGTAGTCAAATGTAATACAACAGATCACAACAAACTGAATTTTTATCTTTCCCCACTCACAGGCTCATTCACAATGCCAAACATTTTTCCTACTTTTCCTGACTTAATCGGAGAAATATTATTAAAAAAAACTTAAGGACCAGGTTCTGCTTTCATACTCTGGCCCGGTATATTCTTTACCTGAGGTACGTCACCATTTCTGGGACAAGTTAGTTGAAGGCATTCTTTTAGCTGTAGAACATACACTAGCTAAAACAGCCATGCTATTCCTTACTAATGAAATGCAGAAGCAAAATTAATATACTGAAGCACCTCGCAGGCAGCTAACCTGACCTGTACTTTTACAAACTTTCCTGGAAAAAGATGACAGGAATAGTTTAAGGTATAAGTAGATGTTAACTTTTAGCTGATGCTATTCAATGACAAGAAAACAGAAAAACTCCACTTCCCAGATGATGGAAAATGTCAGGACTCCCTTGTGTACACCAACAGAACTATGATCACTTTTTGTCAGCAGCCAAGAGTCTCCTTAAATCAGCTGTGTATCTAGCACAGCTTGTTTTCTACTCTATGTGGTAAAAAGAGACTTATTTAGCAGAAAAAGCAATTAGTAGGATGCCTTGAAAATAAAAGTTAATGTACCTGTTCCACACCATTTTAAAAATTATACTTTCTCCCAGGCTGTCCATCTATCACTCATACTAACTTACAGTTTCTTACATTCAATATATAAAATATTATCATATAAATTACACCTCCTTCAACATCTGAATTTGACCCTCTATGTTCAGATACATATAAAGCAATGAATGAAAACTTGGGTTTATTTTTTTACTATTTTCTTTCAGATTCTACCTGATGATATAAATAACAGGCAATATTCTCATCTGTTTAAAATGCTCTACAGTGATCACAAGGTTTTTCCATGACCTGGCACCCTCTTTATTTAATATACACTATCCAATGTTATTTGAAGTACATCTTAAATGCCCCAAACCTCCAGTGCTTCCTGGCTGTTCCACTTGGATGGAAACAAAATTCAAGGACAAGCTTTTTTTTAAATGTATTTGTATTTCAAACTGTAGGTTTTAGGGTAATGACGAATACAGAGCTGGGTACAATGATTATGTTCTTAGGTATGTATGCCTAGTGTCATTTGCATGAAGGTGAGGTGTGACTAAATTTATGTCTACTTTAAGGCCGCTTTCCACTGACTTAGCATAAATTTAGTTCTGAGCATTACATGTTGGAATCCTGCATCCAAACACATTGGACCAGCCATATGAAATCCTTTTAAAATGTGAATCACAATCAGGCTTCTACAGTATTAACTTTGTGTAACATAATCAGGAGTATACTAAAACTTGTTCTGCAGAGTTTAATTACAGGAGAACCTAAAATGGGGTGAAAATAACTCAGTAATTATCTTTCAGAAGCAAGAAAGTGAGAGGCATGGAAATCTTGGTAATATCTAGCTTCAGCTGATGAGTAAGAAATTACCTTTGCCAACAGTGGTCACAAGCAGAGTAACCAAAAAGGTAGAGCCCTAATCATATAATCATATAATCATAGACTCAAAGAGTAGTTTGGGTTAGAAGCAACCTTTAAAGGTCATCTAGTCCAACCCCCCTGCAATGAGCAGGGGCATCTTCTGGATCAGAAGAACTAGAACTAGATCAGGCTGCTCAGAGCTCTATCCAACCTGACCTGGAATGTTTCCAGGGATGGGACATCTACCACGTCTCTGGGCAATCTGGGCCAGTGTTTCACCACCCTGATGGTAAAAAAAATCTTCCCTATATCTAGGGATCCACTTGAGAGGTATGGGGAGAGAGGTTGCCAGTGAAGACTAAGGCAAAGAAGTTGTGGAGTACCTCGGCCTTCTCCTCGTCCACTGTTACCAGTTTGCCAGTCTTGCTCATCAGGGGGATTAGGCTTTCTTTGACCTTCTTTTTCTGGCTGATATACCTGGAGAAGCCCGTCTTATTCTTCTTCGCATCCCTTGCCAAGTTCAGCTCCAGCTGTGCCTTGGCCTTCCTGACCCCATCCCTACACAACCAGGCAGCGTCCCTATACTCTTCCCAGGGTACCTGTCCTGCTTCCATTGCCTCTGCAGTTCCTTCTTGCCCTTTAGTTTGACCAGCAGTCTCAACTCAGCCATGCTGGTCTTTTTCTCCTTTCCTGAATTCGTACACCTGCGGATTGGAAGCTCTTGTGCCCTATGGAAAGCATCCTTAAAGATCTGCCATCTCTGTTCTGCTCCCTCATCCCTGAGGGCACTTTCCCAGGTGAATCCTATTGACTAGTTTCTTAAAGAGCTGGAGTTTTGCTTTCCTGAAATTCAGGGTCCTGACTTTACATTTCACCTGACCATATCCCTCAGGACTACAAACTCCACCAGTGCCTGATCACTGCAGCCCAGGTTGCCTCCAGTCTTGATGTCACCAATTAGCTCACTAGCGTTGATCACCAACAGCCCTCTGGTAGGGCTGTCTGTTACCTGACTTAAGAAGTTATCTTTGATGCTCTCCAGGAGTCTCCTGGATTGCCCACAGAGACTGTAGCGTGTCTGATATCCTACTAAATGCTTCTAGTCCTCTGTGATTTCACCTACTGTATGGCTGGGTGTGTGATCTTGCTCCTGTTGAAACTAGTGGCAAACTTTCCATCAATGTTATGGGCCTTTATTCTGTCCCATGAATAAATCCTGATTAAAGGATTTATTTTTCATGTATTACATATGACAGTCTACAGTCAATGTAGTACTCACCAAAGACATAATATTCTCAGCTCTAGAGACCACGATTCTCCTATCTATTTTTGGATAGAAAGACGAAGACCATGGCTGCCATAAAATACTTCTCACGGTAGTTAAAAATAACATCTTGGATTGAGAGTAAATCGAGACCTCTGACAATTCCCCTTGAAATCAATACGCTTCCAATCACACAAAAGGTTGTCAGTATCTTCCATAATACCTGACTTCCAATGTTGAAACCTGTTTAATGGCAACAGGAGAGGGATCATCCAAACCTCACCTTACAAGTGGGTCACAGCACAGGAAAAAATTATCTGTTTTTTTACATTACTTGAAATATTTTCCAGTAAGAAGTACTGCTAGAATTTTTCCGGATGAAGCCCAGAATTCTGCTAAACATACAAAAGACTAGAACTCAGAAGTGTTCTCTACAGACACTGCAAACTATTTCTCAACAGGTCAGCTCTACATACTGAACTATTTGCGAATTATTAAAAATATAAAAAATATTAAACACACAGACTGTTCATTACATTTACAAGTCTCATGGGGCTGAAATGCAAATTACTCTGTACTACAAATATTTGGGTAACTGAAGACTTGCCCAAAATGTTTGAAAAAAAAAAAAAAAAGAAAAAGAAAAAGCCTTTTTATGGGTTAAGGTAATAATGAGAAAACTGTTCTCCCAAAAATCTGTATCTTATTGTTGGACTGAAAATAGTTTAATAGAGAAAATATTCATTGACAGAGCAGTATTTTACATAGAGAATTAAGCCCCATCAAAGTGGGCAATATCATTCCATCTACAAGGGAAGTGCCAAAGGAGACAGCCAAAATTTGCAACGGTGTGATAATACCGGCAGGGATGGATTTGTTGCTATTATGATTAAAGCATATAAACAGAAGAAGATTAGGAGGGGTGAGAGTGAAAAGAGAGGAAGAATAGTTTATTGGTTGGAAGAAGGGCAGGGAGAAGCTTATGTTGGAATGCAGTGTCACAGTTACACACCATAAAGCTTTCAGTTGCTCCCATTACATGAATGTCAGAACGCAGCTGCCACTTTCCAGGAGAAATTCTTTCCGTTTTCATTTTGGAAGTACAGGATGGAATATTTTTTTTTTGGTGTAGCACTCCCATGAGATCACCGCATTGCATCTGCAGGTACCCTTACGGTGCACGGACTGATAAATGTGATCCTTGTAGACATGGTCTGGGACACTTACCACTTACGATGGACCAGTAATATGCCCTTAAAGTGGAGAGACAGCTCAACAAGAAGAAAGTATTAAGAATCAGATTTTCTGTTGTGTTGAACCAACTGCTTTCACAGTCATCAATGTACAGCCACATCTACCAATAAATCTCAAGGACATTCCATTTAGTTTAAGGAGAGGTGGCTGAACAAGGTGAATGAGAACCAAGCCTTACAATTATAATCTCATTTTGACGATGAAAAGGGAAGGCCATGATTTTCCATCAGTGCCCTGAGATCCCTGGACTTCTATTTTTAAGTCCTTAAGACATTTAAGGACTTAAGACATTTGGAAGGGGTATATTTCACCATCTACTGAAGTCAGCCCTCAGAACAGCATCCAGTCAACCCAAGCCCATAGCCCTACTTGGCTGGAAGGGGTAGTAGACAGATAAGGAAAGGTGAGCTGACATTTGATGTTGGAAGGGAGTTCAGTCCATTAGCAGTTCAACCATTTCAGGTGGCTTACTTAGTGATGTACTCTGGTGGAAGAAGAGCAGAAGTCCTGACCTGTGATACCAGTGAAGACCAGAAGGATAAGTGAGCCAGGAAATACACACTGAGAAGAAATGGAAAGCAAAGCCAAACTTTGTATTTTTGTCAAAGGTAGAAAAGAAACAAGGAATAGTTGAGGTTCAAGACAGAGCTTATATCCTGAGGTCTTGTCAGGGTATCAGAAGAAAAGAAAAAGAAAGACGAGGGACTGAGGAATTCTCTCCGTCAGCACGTTTTTCCATCCTTGCATTGACTATCCCAGAACTCTAAGCCTCTTAAATAATAAGGGAAAAACACAAAATTCCTTCCTTCTCAATACTACAGACTGCTCCTAGGCTTAATTATTATGACAAATGGAATACAGGCAGGAATCTGCTAAAAGAGCAAAATTATCATATTTAATTTATCCCAGAAATAAAACTGGTCATTGGGTAGGAAGGGTTTTAGTACAACCGAGAACAGGAATTTGGAGAATACTTTTCAATTGCCAATGCCAGATAAAAACTCTGAACTCTGCCAGCTGCCATTAGAGGTCACAATTCAAATTATATTTATTGAGATCTGGGGTTTGTACCTTTCATTTCAGTGAAATACACTTACAGTAGTCATACTGCTGTTTAAAAATAGAGGAGAAAAAAATTGTTTTCAAGAACAATTAGGACCCAGTGAATACTCCTTATACAGAATTATGCTTCATTTTGGAATTTGAAATGGTGTGGAATGTTCTTACGATTTTCCAGTGACTAGAAATGTAACAAAGTTATTAGAAGCATATTTTCATTAACATTAAGTGAACTTTCTTACAGGACTCCAAAGGTAACAAGTTTATTAAATACATTTGTGGTTCCTGCACTTCCACTTAAATGTATACTTAACACTGAATCCCACGTGAAAGGGCAAACTCCAATGACTTTTCTTCCAAAACATCACAGTTAAGTGGACTTGTATCCAAACAATAGAAATCAAGCATTTAAAATACTAAAATACGAAAATACTAAATAGACCGGAAAAAAAATCCAGCATTTATCTGAACTAAATTCAATAGCATATTAGAAATGCCCTAAATGCAGTGAATGCGTAATGTAAGCTCAGGGATCTTATAACCGTTTTGTATAAACTTTGTGCCTTTTTCCTTTTCCTTTCACTCTTGCAGCAAACCCTTCAAACTGGGCACACCATTCTCAGTGGAGAAGCTCATGCAGGCAAATATACTTTTCCACTCTAGTCTCTAAAGTAAGTATCCCTAGACTTCACTGCAGACGGTGGAGAACGAAAAAATTAACAATATGGCAGAGTAGGAAGTATTTTTAATTACAACACTGTCCATTCTAAGTAATGTTTTCTAACTAGAAGATCCAAGCCAAGTCCTTCCTCACTGCTTGAGCCACTGCATCACATACAATGAAAGGCAAGAGCTGATGAAGCTGGTCAACCTCTTTGTTGAGAACTCAGCATCGCTGGTGAAATTACATTTTAATATAGAGCTTCAAGGAACAGATATTGGTTAAGAGTTATAGCCGTGCTCGAAGTTTAACTACGCTTGCAAAGTCTATGTTCAAAAATTCCAGTGTTCCTTCACATGCTCCTTTCACGAACAATCCTCTAATGCCCTAATTGACTGCTTTCCCCTTTTCTCTACTCAGTTTCAAATTAGGATGAAAACTGCTAATTTCTGGCTCTATTGTCTTCTGTAAAAGCATTTTGATTGCAGTAGAAAAACAAAACAAATTTAAGCTATGTGTGACATACCTTGATACTGAATTTTGATTGCTTTGTCCAGCTTTCTAAAGAGCAGGTCTCTGATTTTCAAGTGTTATGCATACACATCTGCGGCCAGTATTTCAGAAAATCTCACCACCCAGCATAAAAAGTTCTTTGGGAAATCTGGCTTTCAAAAGGGTGTTGAGCTCTTTTGAAAACATGTGCTATAAATCCTAATTGTTTTTGAAATTCACTTCTTGTTATATGTTTATGATTCCCTCATTTTTACAGAATCAGTTCGCGTAGTTATTACAATATGAATCCAAATTTTTCAGGATTCAAAATAACAAGATTTTATGAACAAATCTGTAAAAATCCACAGTACTTAATAAATCCTGTTATTCTGCCATTTACCATTCTAGCCATCGTTTTATTTTTAGTCCTTCATTTCCTCTTCATTCTCGTGTTTTACTTTGGATTCTTGATGAATGATCACAGATTCCATTTCTCAGTTTATTTTTCTTCCTTTTCTGTTTGTACATTTGGCTACTTGAATGTCTTTTAACTTCCTAGAAAAAAATAATTTTTATAGGTTTATTTGAATTCTGACTATATACATCTGAAAATGAAACAGATGTTTCATTAATAGCGAAACACAAAGTTATTAAAAAAATCCAAGTGCCTTGAAATCAACATTATTGTTCTTACGTCTTCCTACTTTCAATCATCACAGATCAAAATCTTGATTTTCACACTGTTTCTATATTCAACGGAGCAGTAAATCCAAGACATCAAAGAAGGTGACAGAAGTTGAAGTTTCAGTGAACTCTATGAACAAAATATGAATTTCCCCAGAAAGTCCTGGGAATTAATTTTTCCCTTTTTCCTCAGGCCTTCTTATCACAACCTTATGAGCTAAACAAGCTAATCTTAAGGCAATGTTATTATTTACTCTGAATTCTCACTCTTAAAAAAAAGAAACTGGTATTTATATGCTAGGTAATTACATTCTGACGGATATACTGCTGATGATTTTGTCAAGCCTGTCTTGACATCAATTTTAATTAAATCTGCACTTGAGCTTTTAATTATCACTCTACTATTTACCAGTCTCATCCAATCTTCAGCACTTCCAGACTGTAAGTTTTTCTGACTTAGAAGAGTACTGAACTATATGTAATCTAGTATCTCCCATAAAGTTCTAGGACTGAGCAGTTGATACCTACCTGCTCCACCCACTTCAAAAACTACACAAGGTATGCTAGACATGGCAGCACCGCTCAGAAATGCATTTTTTGTTTTCAAAACACATATAAGGCAGTATTAAGAATGAACTATATTCAAAAATGAGTATTTCAAAGGTCTCTTTTAGAAGGCAAAACAGAGCTTTAATACTTTCTGCAACTTCTCGTTCCGGTATCTCTATTTCTGTTTTTAGGAGAGATGTTTAGGAATCAAATGATAAGACAAACAGTGTATAGTCTTTGTTCTCTATTTGATAGATACAAAAAGAGTGGATTTAAAAATTAATTTTGTTTAGTTTAACATGTATCTTTTATATGTTAACATACAACTTTTTTTCCTATTCTTATGACTATCGTATTGCAATCTTTAAGCTTTTTGTTTTCTAAACCGAGTTTCTATATTGACGCTTTGTGGTCAGATCCTGACCTCAGCCAGGCAAATCCACAACTCTGCTACCCCCTTTCAGGTGTTGACAGTGTGATGAAGAACAGCTTCCCTGTGGCTAACATGAGCTGAGCCACGGTGTACTAACACAAAATAACAGAAACATGGCATTAAAATACTAGTGAGCAGAATAAAACAAAGCAATTCAAGTCAAGGTTAATTTCAAAAAGCTTTCTTTGGACCAGATAATCAAGCGTGAGCTTTGGCCAAGTAGGCTGACAAGAACCCTCCGCCCAAGCCAAACCTTCCATTCATGCTTCCTTGGCATAGTCTAGGTTTTGGTTTACAAGTTTAAGAACTCAAACACAAGATGATATTGAAAAGGGCCATAGTTCAACAGGTAGGTCCTTCCCAACATGAAACGTTGAAAATTCTACATGTTGCTGATCCTAAAGTTTTGTGTTGCCAAAAAATCCAGAATTTCATCATCATATGCTGGTAGCTTGACTTTCTCACCTTTCATTGTTTCTTGCTTGCTACTTCCACAGTTGCAAGCCAAAACAAGTCTGGATTGCAGACAGGACAGATATATAATGTAGAGCCCTCCGGAAATCTCTTTTGATTTTTATATCTCTCTCGCTCCTTTTTTTGGGGGGAACAACTTTGAAGTATATACCATGTTATCTCACTTTAGAGGAAATTTGGTTGTTATCTAGCAGGCAGTTAATACACTGTTGACAATACCATATGTGGTCAACGTATGAGTAAGAAGATGGCACCATGTGTAACAGACTACATGATGTATGACTAAAACCTAATTTCTCTGCTTAAGGAAGCAGAAAACAGAAAACCAAACAGAAACAAAGCAGTAACAGTCAGGTATCTTCACAGCATGACTGAAGACTATTCTCAAATTGTTGATCACATTTCAGTTCCTGATAGGTTTAGTTATTTGCTAATAATTGGTAGTTCATGCGACTTTGCCTTGAGGCCAATTTTCTGTGATAAAAATTATATTCTTAATGTGGAGAAAGATGTATGCCTCTCCCTGGTGAAAGCAAAACACAAAGAATTTGAATCTATTTAATTTTCCTTCAGGCATTTTTACATGTGAAGATGCATCATGTTCAACAGTTTATTTCTCACAACATTTTAACTTTCCCAAATTTTTTTGTATCCCTGAGATACTTCACATTCTTTTGTCCTCCATATTACATGGTGGGTTGTTTGTCCGCGAAAGGAAGAGTAATGTCAGGCAGAGCTACACAGCACATGGCAAGCTAGACAGTGCCTGTTCCTATTCACAAAGGCAGCGTCCAGGGAGGGTTATACAAAAAATCCCGCCTGTGTGTTGATTGCTTTTTCTTACAGTTTACATTTTTTAAAGCTTTTTTTTGGCGCGGAGAGGTAGAAAAGAATATGACTGGGACCGTTAGGATTAGAGAGTCTGTCATCAAGCCAGTGAAAACAATGGTTGTTAGTGGTCTCTTGGGTGAGCTGACACTCTCAACCCCATTCCACAGTTATCAGCCTTTCACCGACGGCATTCTGAAGTTTTGTTGAGCTTTTAAATTCAGGTTGGTGGCCTTTTATGAACGTCTCAGTCAAAAGTCAGTATCTCCCTAACAAATCTTCATTTGCCATGAACTCACCCACTATTGCTCTTTGCTTTGCAGGCTGCCACCCCAAAAAGAGAAGGCGTTATGTTTGTCTTAAGTTTTCACACGAAGGTTGTTTTCATTTTTCCTTTTTTTAAAAAACAAAATCTCTCCACAAATCTTTGTAGAAACTTCCTTGATGATTCAAAGATACAGCCTTTTTTTTTTTTCTATTTTTATTTTTTATTTGGTCAGGTTTAATAAATCATCTGTGTTACGTCTTGCTCTTTCCAAATAGGACAGCTGCATAATGTTTGCATATGCACCAAGTTCATACCACTTGCTTTACTGGCTATTCCACTAGATTTACTGATATTGCCTGAGGTGTCACTGAGAGAAAGTACCTGTCAGATCTTTGTCACCTGTTGCAAGGTGGATTATGCAGACTCTGCAATGCGTATAACATCCACTAAAGCAAATTTTAATCTAACTGCTGGCTCAGACCACCTGTGCTTCCTTGTATCTGCTCTCAAAGGCTTGCTATCTGTCAAGAACTGATACAACTATCGAAAAAATTATATATATTATAGAAATAGCCCAATTTAGTGACCAACTTAAAACATCCATAAAGTTAAATTAACACACGTGTCTCACCGAAGGCAGCTGAACTTAGACTCATGATTAAATCTGTTCAAAACTGTGTTAGAGTCTCTTTTTTTGCTCCCTCAACACTTAAAGGGGGATGAAGGTGGGTGTATACCACCAGCCCACTGCCATTTGCTTGTTTTTTTAATATGTGGTTTATTTATCTGGAATGGATGGACTGAAGGAGAAAAATACATCAGACTCAGTTTAGCTTTATACCATTGCCTAGAAATTTTCAGTTCTCTTCACAAGATGCGTATTTATTTGAAATGCGTACCAATTCCCTTGTGAGGTCTGCTAAGTATAGCCATCTATTTTTTTCCTGCATAATAATTTTGCGAATGTTGTCATTGGGTTTGTGTTACCGTAAGTCTTTTACACATTTTAATTTTTATGGGCGGTTTTTTTTGCACTTTATCATTTAAGCCTGCAAGTAACATGAAATTCATATAAAGAGAGTGTTTATCCAGATCATGATCCCTACTGCTAGACATAACTACATATCCATATTCCACCCATCACTGCAATCCATTAAAGAACCAAGAGCAAACAGTTCTCAGCAAGGACAAATCCAAACAAAGCTGCACAAACCAAGGACATTTATTCATGCTTCTACTGTGCTGCTGGTTACCCTGGTACACACACATACCAAGCCTAGTCCTCTGCACAAGAGAAGACATCATCTCTCTTCAGAAATCTTCTGGTTATTTTTCTATTTAATGCAGTCTTACCATACTCTCCAAAAGATGTGAGATAAGCTTACTTTTGTAAGAGAGCATGCAAAGTAGTAAAAGATGCATTTGTTCGCTAAGCATATTTTAAACTTTATAATGGCCAGTGAAATCATCGTAAGTTAATTCACCCAGACAACAGCCATGAAAACTGATTTTGGTAAAAGTATTGTGGAATACCTTAGTTAACCAACATTTGAATTAGATGTTATCATATTAAATGAGACTTTCAAAAATGGAAAGAAAATTTATATTCCTGTTTACAGTTCATGTTCTTTCTACTTCCAAAATGCACTAGAACTTCTAAGGCGTCAGAACCTGCTAAATTAGTGTCCCTTCAGAAGATGTTTTCTGTAATGATGACACCACCGGTCTTGGACTACATATACAGGTTCTAATAATAGACAAAAAAGGAACTGAACAAAAGTAATTGTCTTCATACAGTCCTTCCCTCATTCATTCATGCTGCTGAAAAGATTCCCTTATTATCTCAAAGGCTGGACATGCTTAGCAGTTCCTGTACCATTAAAAAATCTCCCTCTTTTAATTTTCTTTGGATTCTACGGGAATTCTCAGGATTCTACGAATCCCTGTGGATTCGTAGTAATTCTATATGAAATAATTTTTTTTGTTTTCTCATAGAGATTCCTGTATTTAAAACCATAGTGACTTCTCTCTTTCCTAACATTATGAAAGTGCTTCCCAAATTCATAATCAAGGTTTCAACACAGCTGAAACTAAATTATTAACGTAAAGTGTCACTGCATTGAATTCTGTATCACAATAAATCACTTAGCAGAGGAATTCTGACACGTTTCTCTCTTATGGCCTAATTTGACTTTCCCTAAAGTCAGTGGGAGCTTTCCAAGCACTTCAACAGAAAGGAACTAAATGTTAAATAGAGACAAAAGAACCAACTTGATTTGAGGCAGAAAGGCAGCAGTAAGAGAATCTAGTATTTGTCCAAGAGAGATTTTAAACCAGTACAAAATAACTTACAAATTTCCTCCCCCCTCCCCATAAGTAACTTCTCATCACACACAGAGATGTGAAAAACAATTCATGTAGCAGGTGGGATCTTTTTGCTAAGATAGCCAATTATGCATTTGCCAACACTGGCAAAATAAAATTCTCTCCCTGTCCAGTTCAGCTCTTGGGAGAACCAAAAGCTTAATTAAAAAAAACCAAAAACCAACTTGAAGCTTCTGTCTTCATGAAGCTGTATTTCAAAAAGAGGATTACCTCCACCAGTAAACTTTGGAAAAGAATTTACAGAACTGATGTTGACCAACAGATTTGATAAATTAAAGCCTGAATAAAGGATATCTAAACATAGAAATATTCCTGAATAACTTCATGTGTGAGCACTCTTGTCCAGAATGAATCTAGAATACATTCAGAACCATTATCTTAAGCTATTTTGAAAACAGATTAAGCTATATCAGAAAAAGACATTTGGTTCAGGATCAGAATGTTTTACATGACTTATCCAGGAATAGGTAATTTGCTTTAAACTTCATATTGTCTTATTGCAAAATAGTATTTATGGATACACATTCACACATTGTTAAGAGTAGAGTAATTAAGATTTCTTAGGTTTCTTCTCTAAGGAAATAATTATTTATTGCATTTTACATTGTGTACAAAGACACATTGCAATGCAAACTATCTGCTGCCATTTTGCACTGTTTTAGTAAAGCTTCTTTTAAAACAAACTACTTCTATATATACAGGTAATATCTCACACATGCTGAAAATAAACACCTCCCTGGACAAAAGATGGCACAGACGAGCGTTTCTGAAATGTCAAATCCCAACAATGTCTTTGTCAGAAAGGTCACGTGCAGAGACGTCTTCTCCCACTAAGACGTGTTGCAAAGGGCTGCAGGTGATCAGGAAGAAGCAATTTTGTAGACAATAGGAAAAAAACCCCAAACTAAGAGAGTCGTGACATCTGTCATTCTGCTGCGTACCTGTAGGCCATCATTGTTTCCAAGCAAGCTGTTCACAACAGATGGAGTGTGGTCTTTCGGTTCAAGTATGAAACCACAAAATGAAGACTACGTATGTCACGCTTAATGTGTGTGATTTAGGGGAGCACCAAGGATAATAAAAGACCCAATTACTAACCATGCAACAACAGAAACTTTGGAATGACAGAAGACTGATCTATTATCAGCTAAAACTAAAAAAGAATGGTAATATGTATTTCTGGCTTTTTCTAACATCAGAAGTAACAACAATAATGTTTATAGGTGAAAGCTCTTTCGCTTTTTTAACTAAGTATTTTGAAAAATTTAAAAAAGAAAGAAACAAAGCTACCATCCACATATAGGACCATCCTATAGGACCAAAATAATTATATTCCAAAAACTCCAAAGAAATGCTTCCCATTAAGGTCATTCAATCCCTGTGACCAGTAATAATATTAATAATGGGCAAGCCAAACGTTTTTATTTTGATTAGAAATGAGCTAAACAGACAGAAAATTAACAGCAGGGATATACAGCCAATTTCAGTAACTCAAAAGGTTAACAAAAAATGCCCGGTACCTCCTGTTAGGCATGTTTAATTTATTTATAGAAAGGAATGAATAGCACCAACATTTTATACATCATAAAATAATTTAGAATAGTCAGCAATGAAGAAATGTTTGCTTAACTCAAGAAAGCTTGTTTAGTGGACAGCCCCCTGATGGGTGAAAGTCAGTACCAATTTACGAAGAATAAGACACACTGCAGAAACCTTCTAAGCTACATACAGTACCAGATCCTGAACAAACTGTAGCTCCTCAAGTGAAAGACCTGAATACAATTCATATACAGACAAAAGAAAAAACATGGAAATTTGGTTATACTACTGTATAAATTTGTGGAATTATTAAATGCGAACTGTGTAATTTTGTTACGCTCATCAGATTTCTCAAAAGTACAGATGGGAATAATTCCGTTTGGAAGAGAACACAGTGAAGGAAAGATACGGCAGATGCACACAATCGTGTGCACAGAAACGTGACAGGGTTTCAAAAGTATGAACTTGTTTTATACACATCTATTCTCTGGCACCACTGAGGCATAGTAGAAATTGAAGGTTTTCAATTATATATAACAGAAAAATTATTTGCTTAAACTGATACTTATAAATACTTAAAGGGAGGGTGCCAGGCTTTTTTCAGTGGTGCCCAGTGATAGGACAAGTGGTAACAGGCACAAACTTGAACGTGGGAAGTTCCATCTGAACATGAGAAGGAACTTCTTGATTTTGAGGGTGGCAGAGCACTGGCACAGGCTGCCCAGAGAGGTGGTGGAGTCTCTGACTCTGGAGACATTCCAAACCCGCCTGGATGCCATCCTGTGCAACCTGCTGTAGGGGAACCTGCTGTGGCAGGGGGGTTGGACCAGATGATCTCCAGAGGTCCCTTCCAGCCCCTGTGACTCTGTGATTCTGTGATACACACTCAAGAGGTTTTAAACTCCTCCTGCTCAATGAGTTTTACAGGAAAAGCAATGATTACATTGTATGATAGTTTCACTCATTAATAGGTGTTAATTTATTACCACAAAGGTGCTGTCATTTCAAAAGCATCATTGCAAATGAAAGACTAATGCTGTAACAGACTGAATTTCACCAGCAAGGAAATGTGTCAATCTTGTGATAAAATTAATGATCAAATGGAGTGCTTTAGGAAACACTCAGTAGTGTTGCCAACAAAGCACAAGGAAGTCCTCCAAGTAAGGATCTGTATTTCAGAAGAGAATGCCTGGAGGATGTAGCATATTTATGAGTTAGGCTCAAGCTCAAACAACTGAGAAAATCATTTTGTCACTAAGCTTCATTTTTCAGTTCTGCTGGCTGAATGAAGAGCAAAGACAATTATGAGGATAAGACCAATAATCAAGTAAGCTGTACATTATTGCATTCTTCCATCTCATCAAGGCTGATGAACATTTTTCCTTCCCAGCGCCAACATTTTTTAGCAGTCTGAAAAACTCTGGATTTGCCACTTCCCACAAAGTGGCGAATCTTTTTAAGATTTGATTCTCACCACAACAACTGAGAAGTCGTCATGGTTACGTGTGTGCCAGTCAACAGACCAGCCAGGAACTATACCCTGGTCCTGCCATGGAACAGGATGGCATGGGATGGTCTGTGTCCACACGGCTGATTTTCCCCTCGCCTAAAACCAGGATGTCTGCATCCAGACTAACTACTGGGAATGGTCCTGGGCTCTGCGAAGCCCAGAACCATGCCAGGTTGTTGCCTGGGAGTTGTGGGATGCTTTGGGCCAAGAAGTCTCCTAGGGACTATTCCAAGAACATCACTGCATAGCTGGCCCAGGATTCAAATCCATGCAGTAGCCCCACTTAGTTGTAAGTGCTGATGTAACCTGTGTGGCCCCTCTCTACTAGTTAAACTTAGTTAAAGGCATCAATCTAAGACTAAATTTGTGTTAAGTGGTCTAAAGAAACCAGTAACAGAAGCCTCCCTGAGAGTCAATAGGAAAATAGTGATGGGGTCCAAACCTGAATTTATCCTGGGGTAAACTGGCAATTCCTGTTTCATTTCTCTTTTAATGAAATAAGAAAGCATTATTTCACAGAAGTTTAAGAAAAAACCCACAGTACCCCATTAACCTGCAGAGCACAAGGGCCCAAGAAATTAGGAGCATTCAAAAAAGACAGCTGAAGAGCAACCAAGAAGGAGAGAGAAGGAGATGGTACTTTCTCCTTTTCATGCATGCTAGCTCAAGTTCATCAGGTTCCCTCATCATTGTACGAGAGGGACAATCCAGTCTGTATTTGGTTAGATTATGAAAGGGCTTTAAATTGGGTAACAAATATCAAATCTGCTAAACATACACGCCAAATATACACGTTTACTGAATTATTTGAACAATAAGTAAAACACATTAACCTCTAGCTCAGAATAATAAACTGTAAGCAATCAAAGGCTCTTAAAGCAGAGAATTTAAGACCAAAACCAGAACTCATGTAATAAAAGAATATCACATAAGAACTACACAAAAATAAAATCAAATGATCTAGCTACTAAAATACACATGTGCTCAAAATCTTGTGGGAATCAAATATTCCAGTAAAAATAAAGGGAGAGATGGAAACACAAGTTTCTTATTATCACACTTCATATGTTATAAAACCTAACAGTTAACTTATTTTTGGCAAAGGGACTAAGGTTGCACAACACTCTGGCTTACACAAATATTTTCTATTGTTAAATGCATCTTAAATGTAGCTTGTCATATATTAACTTCACGCACACAGTGCACCATGCAGTCTAAGAGTGTCCCAGAGATACCTACATTTCAAAACACTGATGAATAGCAAACTGCCAGCATCCAGTGAGCCAGGTGTAAAAAAATTACTCAACGATTCGTAGTTTAATTGAAACCAGATAAAATCATTTGTGTAATAGACTGTACAGATGTTGACCAAAGAAAAGTTGATATTTTTGGGGAAATTACTGCATAGGATATTTTCTAGAACACTCCCGCTTGAAAAGATAAAACAGCAATAAAAGTTCTCTCAAAAAAAAATGCCCTTGTTTATAATCACAAAGTGAAATATGCCTGAGGAAATATATCAGGTTAGCCTCATGTTTCACGTTTTTAGCTGCTGTTTCCTTTGCAGGAAAAAAAAAAGATGTATAGTGGAAATGGTTATGAAGAAGTGGAAGAACCTACTCATGCATATATTAAACACAGACTTTACGTTAACACTGCACTTCCTTACACTGAAGATTTTACAATGTAAAGGAAGAGGCAATGTTTTAGCAAGAGTGAATGTTTAAGAATAAAAATTCAGTATTCTTCATTCATCATTCGCTGGCAGAGTGAGTTATTACTGTGCACTAACAGTTTGCCATTACCAGAGTTGCAAGGACAAGGTCCTGCCTCAGCCTTCTTATTGCTTCACAGTGACAAAGAAAAATGTTCAAATAGACAAGAACATGCAGTAACACCTCCCGTTCTCATCGAGTTACACAAACAGAGTTGCAGAAGCAATGATATACGCATAGGTACTAAATTTTTAAAACTATGTCCTTCATAGTAGTACTCATCACAATTTATATTACTATTCTTTTCCATACATTTCCCCATGTATAACCAGCAATCTGCTTGCCTTGAGATAAGAGGCTGCTATTAAAATCATAATCGGTCCTAATTTTTGGTGTAGTAACATAATGTAATTGCCAAAGAGCTAGTGATCTGTTTTAAAATTATTTTAAGATGAGAAGACAACAAGTAAGTCCTAAATATATTTATCACCATTTTCAATTATTTATATTACAAGGGCATTTAAAGGTCCAAATTCAGAGTCAGAACTTTATTTTACATTAAACTATGTTATCAGGATTAGTCATTAATGTTTTTATTCCATTTTAATTGAAAGTTTGTATATAGCAGAATAGAGCTTCCACAGGAAAGACATTACCCATAGGCTAAGCACGTGCACCACTTTACTAATATCCCATTCTATAAGGTTAATGTACCTGAAGTTCTGATGCTCGCTTCATCATCTCCAGTGTGATGTAGCAACCAATAGAATGAGCAATCAGTACCAGCTTTATATCTTTTGATACATTCTTTTTGAGGAAGTTCAGCTTATGCTCTACTTGTCCGTTAAGTCCAAAAACATCCTCTAGCTCCTTAATATCTGTGTCTGAAACATAAAAGAAAAAAAGTCCTTTGTTTTAATGACAGAAATTTCAAGTATTTTTTTTTTTTTTCATACTTCTTTGGAAAACCCTGAAATAAACAAACTTATTCATTAAAAAAAAACCCACCAAACTTAAAAATTCGATTTTAAGTTACCACCACTGGTAAATATAGACTGATGGACCACATGTAGAGGATGTGAAGCCATAGGTGTAGTTGGGGAACCAGGGAAGGACATGGAAATACATGGAGCTTCATGACACATCATCTAGCATCGTGATCCCCTTCATTCAGAACAAAACCAAACTCAAGGCATTGGATCAGGTTAAATCAATCCAACTTTACATGGAGAGATCAAGACCTACAACAGCAATAGTGCCCAAGAGTAAGAGTCCCTTCACTCAAGACAAAGTATCATATACGTTATCATGCACTAAGAACCTTCAGATATTCAAAATCTCATCTTGAAGATGCACAAAAAAGCCTCATGGAACAAACAAAAAATATGAAATACAGATGTGTCCACATGGAGCACTGGAATGTAAATAAACAACCGCTATTTATGCAGGTTCTTATCATTGTCAATCCAGCCACAAAGAGGAAGATCAAGTTAGAACTTCATGGTTCTACGTCATTGTGCAATTTCATCCCTGTTTTGCCAGGGACCTCTTAAAGGAGCTTGGAAAATCACTTACAATGAGGACTTCACTACTTGCTTCCTGGCAAGTCAACACGGGTGATCTGGTGCCTGTAAGAATTTACAGCAATTTGGGCATCTTTAACTGTTGCTCATGAGGTTGGTGACATGGCTCTCAAGTTCCCCAGACTAAGGGGGTTCACCTTTCATCTCTTTCATCTACTAGAAAAGTGCTCTACCCACGAAACTATAAGCTGTGTTAAGGGTACACCACGCCAGTCTAAACTGGACTACTCTATGGAAAAGTCTGCAGGAGGAAATACTGATAAAAGAACAAAAGAGGGAGAAAGCATGAAGGAATACAGTTTATCTAAAAGAGATGTACTGGTACTGAACACAGGCTGAGAGAGTTGGGGTTGTTCATCCTGGAGAAGAGAAAGCTCCAGGGAGACCTTATAGCAGCCTTCCAGTATCTGAAAGGGGCCTGCAGGAAAGCTGGAGAGGGGCTTTTTACAAGAGCAAGTAGTGATAGGATGAGGGGCAATGGCTTCAAACAGGAAGAAGGCAGATTCAGAATAGATACTAGGAAGAAATTTTTCACTACAGGTTGCCCAGGGAAGCTGTGGATGCTCCAGTCCCAGAAGTGTTCAAGGCCAGGCTGGACGGGGTTTTGAGCAACCTGGTCTAGTGGGAGGTGTCCCTGCCCATGGCAGAGTGTTTGGAACCAGGTGATCTTTAAGGTCCCGTCCAACCTAAACCATTCTATGATTTGACTAATATCACTTAATCTCTTGAATATATGCTATTATCTCAGGGCTCAATTTCATACTCTGGTTTAAAACTCTGATCTTTCATAGTCCTTGCATGTTGACTTGCAATGCAGCTTTAGTCTGGAACAAGCCAAATCTCCTTGCAGCGAGGTTCAGACACATGATGGGGACCAGCTCACTACTGAGCCATGGTCCTACAGACAGCGTGTATGTCCCTGGCAAAAGCCACCTACCTCTAACAGCTTAGGAGCAGCTAACAGAGGTAGTACACCCACAGCCCTAACCAGCCCACCAAGTATTAGGTGCTTAATTTCCCTCTCGGGTTTCTTTAGATGTCCTCTGCATCAATTCCCTATGTGAAAAATACACGTAGAAGAAAGTGTCCATGAGGCAGAGACACCATAAAGATACATACGTTAAAGAGACTGAAGGGCACTCAAAAACTATGGTAGGAGAAAGTTAGCTATAAGTGTAGATCTATTTCAGATGCAATTGGTTTTGCACCTGCTTGGAGAAAGCAGACGACCTTCTGCTTCCGTAAACACAGTTCATTAAAATAGAGAAGCTGACTGTTTTTTTCATATGCATGTGGTAAATTTGATGGCAATTGGTCAGTAACCGCAAATGCTAAAAATTACTAACACTACTGTAGTGACGCTATTGGAGTTTTGACAGTGACAGCAGTAATTGCTAGCCTCAGTGAGCTGGCACCATATTGCCTTTTTGGTCGGTCATCTGAATGAAACATAACCTTTTGAAGTAAAATAATTGCTCAAGAACGTGTCTTGATGGCTTTTTTCTGAGCTTAAACTATTACTACAGAGGTCACAACAAAGAAGTTTTTCAGATAAACTAATATTTCTACTAAAACTACTAATGATCATATCCCAGCGTAATTTATAGCAGTTTAAATGAAAAAAGGGTTTACTAAAACACACTCAAGGAACGCAAAATTAGATGAAAAGTAGTATTTTGCTTATTAGCCTTTCTACAAGTAATGGAAAACAAAGAGCTTGTTCTGTTTTCCAAAACCCTAAATAAAAGCCTAAGGCCAAAACATTGTTTTTAAACTTAGTTTCTATTTTTAGCAAAAGCTGTCTTTCCTACGTTTTATTTATTTACACAGCAGCTTAACCTCATGCAGGAGTGGGCTGTCTACATCATACGTCTAATTAACGGTATATATAACACAAATAAAACACAGAATACTGGAAATATGATGGCCCACTGGATACAGTAACAAGTGAAAGTGTACGTTATGTTGAATATATGTATATTACTGTGGGTCGGGTTGAGCAGGCCAACTTTCCCATGTAAAGATTTGCTGTCATTTCTATACTGTTTTACTCAGGCACTGCCATCTCCAGTGATTTATCAGCACGTCTTTTAATGTCTGGCATTCCATTCATAGCTTTAATTCTTGAAAAAAGAATCAGTGATTTTACAAGAATTTCAGCTTATTTCCAGATCAGAGCAAGGGAAAAGAGGTAAAGTAGGTGTATAAATCTTCTAGAGAACTTCTCATGGCTCACAAGGCCCCAGAAATCAAGAAGGAAATAAATTTTTAGTTGTATTGTTCAGTCTCATGCAGTTAATGGCTGCTTTTCACTACAGGAATTCAATATCTGCTACAAGAGATGCTGAACACTGCTGCCATGCAGTTAATAAACAACACAGCAAAGACAGTCTAGCCCAGCCTCAACATTTTCCAAGTTAAAGTAGATAACATTGTTAGAGGAATACAGTAAATTATTTTAGTTACTAAGACATTATATAACTAATTTAATATTTAGTTACCTAATAAATAGCAACATATTCATAACTATTACTGATTTCAGCAGAGATGTGCCTATTCAGAACCAGTTTTATTGCCAAAGCAAGAACCCTGAGGAAGGCTACGGGTGTGGGGGATTAAAAGTAGAGTGAAAATAAGGGCTTTTGCCTCCTCGCATTTGGCTCAGGATTGAGTTTAGGACTTGAGCACGCTCAGCTCAAGCCTGTGCATTAGTTTCCTTAATGGAGGAGGGGAAAGCAGAGCTTGCAGAAGCAGTTTTTAAGTGGATGGCTTAGTTACAACAGATGATGATCACAGAGAGCCGTTCTACTAAACTGTGCCAAAGCACCCTCTGCGCAGCCCCGCTCTGCACCACGCAGAGCAAGGATGCTCAGATTCCCCCGTCGACTGCCCTACGTTACGCACACACACAATCTCTCTTAGACTGAAAGCGAACCCTGACAGCCACTGCTGACCCCAGAGATTTGCTTCAGCTGTTTAACACAACTTTTCCTTTTCTTCTGACATACTGGTCTGCTGCCAAAGCAAATCACATCGGCGCTACTCCTAGGGAAGCCACACTGGAGGAAGCGCATCCAGCGTGGGGTCTGGCGATCCACGTGCAAAACTCTCCTCATCACCAACTGACCCAGCACTTTTGTCAGGTGGAACTCCAACATCCCATAACCCTAGATCGAAATACACATCCTATTCTACTTGTGGACAAATGCAAAATTGTCCATGTCTCATGTCAGTTCACGTTTGAAGTGTAACACAAATGCTACACTTCTAATAGTCCAAAATATGTGAGAGCTGGGCTGTGCCACAGGTTTGGAAGATTTATTTATTTATTTTACAGAATAAAATCACCCCGGGGATTATCCAAAATCAACATCCATTTCTTGGGTGGAGAAGCTTAAATGGGTTCTTTATATAAACAAACAGACTTGCACAAACACACTGGCAGTCAGCTCACCGATGGCTCTACATCAGAGAAGGGGCCAGAGTTACTTCATCTCAGGTGTGGAATAAACGGCATGGCTGAAGGAGAGCTCATTTAAGCAGTTTTCAGATAGTAGAAATTATACAACTTGTACCTTATGCTGCAAACACCCCATCTGGGCCAAAGCATGTGATTTTAAGACTTTATTTAGCTGAAGTGTATTAAAAGAAATACTGTATTTCTTTATTTTCTTTGGCAAAGCATTAATCTTCTGATGTGCTTTTGGAAAAACAAATGCGCCATCACTTTAATGAGTCTCTTTTTCTGACCTCTGCTAAACTCACAGGCAGAAAACAATGATAGATTAAAATAAAGTGTTTGCTCTAAGATTAGCGGACAAGTTAATCTTGCTAGGAAAGAGGACTTTGGTTTTCAGGGAAATAACAGAGAATTGTGTGTGTTTGTTTTTCTGCTGCATATGCAAGGGAAATTCTGAGGCAGAAAACAAAAGCATACCAGTTATATGAGCAGACTTTACACTGGAGAGTCATAAAACTTAGCCCTTCATTAAAAATTCTCCAAAAATCATAGACTCCTTTTTACGGGATGATTCAAAAAGATACTGGAGGCCAGATTTTCCAACAGCACCCTCACATTTGTGTGTATAATTTCTGCATGCCTTTGTACTTCCCTAATCTCACAAGGGACTCCCAACTACCCTGGTCACAACAGGTGACTGAACATTTGAGCTCAGTACACATGGACACTTGTCCACTTGTCATGGAGTGACTTTAAAGTCTGTCCCAGAATCCGCTCATACACAAGGCCTCCAAATTACTCGCGAACAAGTAAGGAACTGTGTGAAAAGGTGACTTGTAATTATATGCCATGAAGGAAATGGAGGTAAAAATCAATGCTCTACCTGCACTGTATCTTCTTCTTCCCTGGGTTGTTTATTGTAGGAGGCAGTACCAGGCTATCTAAGGACAAACTCTAATGAACTACTCTTATAAACTCTTGTGGTCAAAAATTTTCAGAACTGGACCTTTTACAGGATAAGGACAAGTAAGTATCCGGAGACTGAACCAGGGGACTGAAAAAAGATTCACCTCTTCCTCTGAAGGTGCTGCTTGACACATCACCATACTGCTTAATGTTAACAGTGAGGAGAAATAACAAGCTTAAACACAGCAAAATGCAGTAACATCACAAGAAAGTATCCAGGGGAAGAAAAGCAAAGGGGGAGAAGATACTGAAAGATCAGTGATGATATCAAAGTGCATGAAAAGGGAAGGCACCACGTGCCGACCGAGCAGTTCAGGAGAGCTAGCTCAGGGTCATGCCAGGTCCACTGCAGCTCCATCAAATACCGTAAGTGCAACCAAGATATAGGGCCAAGTGCTTTAGACTTGATGTCCCACCTCCTTTGTCCACTACAAATCCATACAAACACTGGTGGGAGGAGCCACAGTTGTGCAACTGAGTAACTACAGTTTAGATGGAGCAACCCGTGGAAAGTTTTAACTTTCCCTTCACGCTGTGACAGGCAGAAAGCAACCCCATAACTACATTACTTCCAAGGATTACCTGTTAAACTGGTGTGCATAGCCAGAAGTCTAATTTTGGAAATTAAATAAAACATTTGATTGGTTTTGTTCTTCTACTAATGCACAATAATTCCTTACAATTGAATGATGCCATCTGAAAATGTTTTAATACAACTGCAAGCTTAAAAACTGAGATTTCAGGTTTCTGGTTCTAGTACAGGCAAATGTGTTGGAAAATATAACCCCTAAATATATATTGCTTAAAGCCTGAATGCTTCACCCAAGCTTTCATTTGATTATTGAACCCTGGATAATTTCTATCAGCAAGCGAAAAAATGCCAAAGAAATGGGATAGAAACCGTGAAAGAATGTTCAATAAATACTGAGGAACTCCTCCTGACACCAGGAACTGCGTCTTTAAGCATTGTGTTTTAGATTAACCCTTAGACCTTAACCTGGCCCCAGTACCCTCAGGAACTGTTCATGCAACTTTTAAGATAAACACACCACTCATTAGTGTTTATTGGAGCAATTACTTTTTGTAAAGGTATCCTCCACAAATAAATTACCATTTACTCAAGATACTGAAGTGGTCGTATGTATTATTTTCTTTATTAGAAAAATAACAAGACCTTAATTTACAAATTGAAGTACTGATTACCTTTGCTATGGACATACCTATTGCTGGGACACTTGTTTAACACCTAATCTGTTTTTCAAAGGAAGCTGTTTTATAATTAAATTAGTACAAGCATAGTCTGACAGAATGAACTAATAAACATGACAAATACTAAACCCAAAATTTTTATTAAAAGCATACAGGAGCACACTGAACTTACTAAATTAAGATATATGTGAGAGACGTCTTTTCATTTAGCATTCCCAGTTCTGCTTCCCTCTAACTGATTAGAGTAACTATTACCAAGGTATGAAGAGATAACAGTACAAACTTTCAGAGTAGAATTTTGTTGGTTGTCTCCGATTTTGCCAAGGAAAACACCATTAAATAGTGTTTTATTATGCAGCTCTACACCAATCTATGCCTCCAGAATCACTTTAACATGCATAAAGCAAATGTAATACGGGTGTTTTAGATAACATAGATGGAAAAGTTTTCTGTATTTGAAGGACTTCATTTTGCAGTCAGTGAGCTGAGTAACTACAGAAAGTGCAATTTATAAGAATTTTCAGTATCGTATTATTTAAAAAAAAAAAAAAAAAGAGTTGGCAGGGTAGAGGTTAGAAAACCATCACTGTACAGGAGCAGATCTGAATTTCCATCACAAAGTGACCTCAAGGAGCAAAAGCAAAGAGGTCTGAGCCTACAGGAAGCCCATTGTTCGTGTTATGTTTCTAGTTTTCTGGACACGCTGAAGCCAAGTGAAAGGCTCTGTGAATTCCCTTTTTCACTTGCCCACGCAAACATAACTGGAAGGGACTGCCTTGCTGAGGCTGACTGCTACATAAAATGTATCTTGATACAGGAACAAGCATAAAACTCTGGTTTATATATGCGACTTCTTTAGTTTCATACTTTTTTCACTTCTAGGCTGTACCTTTGATGGCAGCACACTACTTGGACTGCTCTTCAGCAGACCTAATTATTTCGAAGAAAAAGACTTGCAACGCCATGCTCTTGTAGCTGAGTTTGTTGTAAAACTCAAGTGAGGTCACTCCAACACAGCAGGTACCCCACTCTGCA
Source organism: Chionis minor (assembly GCA_013398295.1). NCBI lineage: Eukaryota > Metazoa > Chordata > Aves > Charadriiformes > Chionidae > Chionis > Chionis minor. The sequence continues at coordinate 102,455 of VZSF01004791.1, forward strand.
CCCCATTTTACTTTGCAGAATAGCCTCTGTGACACAAGTAACTACAGAGCAGAAGAAAACAACTGTATGCCCTTACTTTACCAGAAGTTAGGCCTTTATCTAGGCTTTACCCATTTTTTTCCCAGTTTCAAAGTCATTTCATGTCTAGGTTTGCACATCTACACTCGCAATATAACAAATAACTTCAGTACTGGCAGTCCTTCAAAATATTCCAGCAATTCTCCCCTCTTCCAGTAATCTCAAAATGAATCAGCCCTACCACAGCTAATTAAGGAAGAATCACTTAACACAGCCTGAAATAGGACTACATACAAGCAAACAGGTACCAAACAAAACCACTAACACCAGTGTAGTGGGAACCCCTGAACGCGTTACTCTTCTTGGGGTGCGGAGGTCTCTGGGTATTCCAGAGTAACATTCCAGAGTAACAGCAAAGGCAAGTCACCAGAGCAGTTGTCAACATAACTTTGCTGTGCCTTCCCATACCAGGTGCAAACCTCTCTGGCATTCCAAGAAAAAATAAGATAAAAAGAGGGATTAGGAAGCAAGCAATGAAGTAGCCTTGCAGTGGCAGAGGCTTCTAAAACAATGAGAGGAAGCAGAGCTCATGTGCTCCACAACTCCCTGAGAAGAGGTTGTAGCAAGGTGGGGGTCAGTCTCTTTTCCCAAGCAATAAGTGACAGCACAAGAGGAAACAGCCTCAAGTTGTGCCAGGGGAGGTTTAGATTGGATATTAGGAAAGATTTCTTCACCAAAAGGATTGTCAAACATCAGAACAGGCTGCCCAGGGAAGTGAGGGAGTCACCATCTCTGGAGGTATTTAAAAGCCGGGTAGATGTGGTGCTGAGGGACACGGTTTAGTGGTGGTTTTGGTAGTGTTGGACTTGATGATCTTAAAGGTCTTTACCAACCTAAATGATTCTATGATTCTACTTGAAGATCTGGTGGTTGAGAAAATGAAGTCCGTAACAAGACCATCAGGAAAAAGTGTGCATTTTTATCCGGAAGGGCTCCACATTCAGTCTGAGTCTCTGGATGGGATCATTGTACCAACAACGTCTGTCCAAGCAACATAGAGAAAATCTTGCGATTTCCACTATCTTGATGATTTGCTGAGCTTACACCACAAAAAAAGGCTAGGTTGCAAAAAAACAGTCTAGGCCCTGTAAAACCCATTTTGACTGTCTAAAAAGTCTATTTGCTTTGCTTTGCCTGACTAGCAGGTGGTACTTCTGCAGATGTCTACCTTGCATGTTTCCCTTATGAATACTCATTTCACATATGATTTGAAACACCATCACCCAGTCTTGCAAGGGCAAATGTGCTTCACTGGTATCTCACTTATCTGGCACCATCAGCCCAAGGCATGTGACGTATGAGCCTCTCCAGGAATAACACACACAGAGTACATTGTTCCTTAAGGTAACTCTTTACTGCAAATCTTATCAGTATCAAGATGTTTTCACATTTGTCCAGATCTAACATCTTCCAGTTGAACATAAGGAAAATTCTGTCTTGGAACTCAGGCACAGAACTTTCTTACTGAATGAAGCAATGAAATGCAAGTTCTGGAAATAGCACACTTTAACAATAATTTGTGCTTGCACAGTTTAACAATGGAAGAAAAACAAAATATTTATGTTCTGCAAAACACCAAGACTGGGCAGATAAAGCACGGCAGGTAAAGAAAGGACAGTGGCAACTGTATGAGTACTGAAGGGAATAAAAATGGATGAGTATCACTTCACAGGCACTGATTCAGTCGGTGTATGATAAATGAGGTGCTGTGCCACAGCAGGCAAGTCTAACAGTCACACCTATTGAAAACATCACATCAAAACTTTGGGAAGTTTAAACAGATACAAATACAGAAGGAGGGACTGAGAGCAAACAAGGGAGAGCCGAAGTATGGAGCAAAGACAGCTGGCCAAGGAAGACAACCCATGTTATTCCACAGACAAGGAATAAAAAGCATGGAGAAAATGACAAGGAGTCCACCACAACGTTACGAGGGAGAAAGGGGAAAAAGCAAGCAGCTGAGAGTGCGCCTGAAGGGGCAGTGATACAGTAGCACAAGTGACAATACAGAATTTGTACTTCACAGCAACGGGACACATCAACGGGTGACATTTTCTGAACCACTCGATGCTTTTACTGAACCCAAGCTAACCTTTTAATCAACCCCAAAATTTTATTTATAACTGTGACAGAGACCAAGAATGAAATGTTCAAATAAGTATGACTCTTCAGAATACGAAAATAACACCTATTTTTAGAGTAACACTAAAACAACACTAATGTATTTCCTACTTCACTAGCTACTATAATGGCATTAGGATGGCAGTCAGTATAACTTAGTCTTTTTTCTTTACTCTTGTGTATATTCATCTTGGATGATGCTATTTTAACAGAGGTATAAAGGCAAGTGTAGGTTTGTATCTTCCACTGTGCACGGAAATGCTAAATTTCATATCTAGGATGACCACCTGCAATAAACAGAATTAAAATTATTTAACAATACTGTCTAGCATCCTTTTTATTTTACATAGTACATGACCCACTTTGGCAAACATAACATTTTTACATCTTTCACCTGTATCCTTCAAAACTGATGGATTAGATGAAGTTTTCCAAATTATTACCGTATATTTCCAGATGCTGTAAACTGGTGTCATACCGCTGACTGTGAAGAGCTACATCCATCTATTCCAGTGGAGAACACGACCCCACGCTATCAGCGCTGCGGGCTGTAGCACAAAATGTACGCAAAATATTTTGCAAGGCAGTGCTACCTCCCAGCGCTCAATAAAGGCTTGGGATGGACACCTGTCTGGAAAAGCCTTGTAAGTCTCTGCCTGGGCTCCTCTTCGCACAGGGAGTGCAAGCTGACAGCAAAGGGAACCAGCTGTGGCTCAGCGACTCCCGGCATTGAACCCTTTGGACATCAGAGCAACGGGGGGTTCTGCTGCTGGCTGACACGACACGGAGCGAATCCAGCAGCCGGGAGAGTCTGGTTCTCTGGTCTGACACTCTCCACTGAGTTACGCGTTCTGCCATCATCGGAAAAGGTCGCGGTTTTGATTGAGGAGCACATCTTTCATTACTTTGCACAGCGCAAGGCGAAACAGAATCAGACAAAATATGTAAAAGCCTGACTTTATAGAAGTCAGTGGTAAAACTGAGGAGAGGAAATAGAATTTCACCTTGTACATTCTTTAAATACAGCAGGTTTCCTTATCAGTTGCTGATGCTTTAAATAACCATCGGCATGTGCTGTATAGCGCAGACTTTGTATCTTTGGGGACAAGACACGTTTTTGACAAACTGACCGCTTTAAATTATGATTTATATCTTCTCTTCTCCAGTGTCCTGTTACACTATTTAAAAATTAATTGGCAGATTTATTCCCCATTACCAAGATAGCAGTTTCCTTTTTAACCTTCCTGAAGAAAAATGCTGAAGGTTTCATTCTTAGTCGCCCGCTGAACCGCCTAGCGTAGCAAGTATGGCAACGTGCCAGAGATACTGTGATGGCTTTATTTTTCTTGGAGTTTTGCATTATAGCTGAAATAGAGACTAAAGTGCCACTGCTACAAAGCTGATTTGTCATTATAGATGAATAAGGGGGTTTTTTGGTCTTCATTTTTACACAGGTGAGATGCTACATAGAAAGTAAACCATTTCACCTGTGACCCAGCAACAGTGGTAGGGTCGCCAGCGGGCAAAGGTTGATTTTCTCATTCATTTACATTAGCTGACATCGAAGCCATAGCTCATTACAAACTCTTTGAAACTGCCTGCGGCGTTACAGCCTAATTTATGTAAAAAGACGGCAACTGAATTTGACCTGCACTCTACACATAAACAGATTCAAATACGATTATATAGAGTTTAATATCTACTAAAGTGCATTCAGAAGTACTGAAATTGGTCTCTTCATGATTCACAGCAGGATAAAACTTCTTCCTCCAAGTCATGTAAACACTAGCACCGAAGTCAGTGCAGTCTCTGACAGCAAAGTCTCAGTGGTAATGTGTTCGAAACCACAGTTCTGTTCTGAAAAAAATGACGCTACAGTGGCAATCCCAGAGAATTTTAGTAGTCTGCTGTAACATTTAACCCAACGGGGATTAATTTGGTAACTAAGTAGTCATCTAACCACACCAGTAATTTGATAGCTGTAGTAAATTCATTGTTTTAATAAATGTATTAGTGCACAAAACATAAAATTCAACCTCTAGAAAAATAAGAGTATGTCTAGCTTAAAGAAAAATAGTCCCATGCAGTATCAAAAGGAGGAAATATAGGAAAAGAAAAATACCTTCATCCAGCAAGGAGCAATGAGACCTGTTTGTTCAACCTGCGTCCACGGTACTGTATCATTTTTTCCTTTATCGTTTCTCAAAGCACATAGCCCTACTCAGATCTTGCTGAGAGACTTAAGTAGATGAACTAGAGGTAAGAGTAACTCATTAATGAAGCTGATTATCTAAGGCCATTTGCAATTACTGGTTCCTGCATAGGCTGCCTTAGTCTCCTGCATTTCCCTGAAATACCTACATTGCTTCCTAAAGAAAGGGAAACTCCTAAAACCAAAGCAAGCAGAAAGACTCCATGTTCCAAACTTGATATTTTTAGAATCTGGAATTATGTGTGCATTGCTGATGGTTCCTCAGCCTCACAACTGTAGATCACTGTGAATTAAAAATAAAACTTTCATTAAACACTAGATGGATCCCATCAAGACCTGCACCATTTGTTGCAAGCTTTGTGGGTATCAATATTAAATCAAAGATCTGTATCATAAACTAGAAATTCTTATTAATAAATAAAAGTATTGATCAGTTTTCTTCCTACAGCTAACCTATGTAATGAATAAACTTTTTGACTCAATTACCAAAACAAATCCAGACCTGTTACACCTTCAGACAGAAGGGATTATTCTCTGTGATGGGTATAGTTTGTTTTCATTCTATTAGCAGATGCAAATACATCTTTCAAACTGAGTTGGATTAAAAGATTCCTAAGCATTCTCCCTTGTGAAAATAATCGAATCATCTCAATATTTAGTTTAATGATTTTTTTTTACTTTTTTACTTTCCCTACAATAGTATGATAAACATTTAAACAAGTTATTCCGAAACATCACAGCACTGCTCATCTCAGTGAACTGTGACATGCCTTCTAAAGTCAAGACACCAAAAGATATAAATGTTACCTTTTCATAGGGTTCACATTCTTGAACACTTTTTTTCCCCCCACTAACAGCCATCTGCATCTAATTAGAAGTGATGGTATCAGCTGGAGAACATACCCATGTCATGGGGTGAAAGGCGGAAAATGATCCATAAACAATCTCAAAACCTACATCCAAAGTTTCCTGGAATGCAGTAAAGACGTTATACTCTACAATGGATGAATGTCAATTTTATTTTTTTTAAATGCCTTTTTTTTTTTCTGGATAAGGGTCCTGAAGACTGTATCAGGTTTCTAAAGTTGTTACTTTAAAACACATCTTTAAAAACAGAATTATATTACCCTTATTTGTAAACATAGATGAAAAATTCTGGTTCCTTTAACAGGGGAATTAGTTGCATAAAGTACTAGAATGGATTAGAAAGCTCCTCATGGACCTTTTCTAATAATATGCCTACAGATATTATGCCGACAGAACAGTGGAAAACCTTGAAATAAATAGAGAATACAGAGAGACTATTTTTCATATAGCTATAAGAAATGTAAAGACAAAGTTGTCATCTTTGTAACATCAACAAAATTTGGTCACTACTCCACCGAAGTCAATGGAATATAGAGCAATGCATTAAGTGATACCAGAATCAGCTTAATAGCATTTAAGTGATCATTGCAAGTAAATACATGGCTGTTAAGGTATGACGCTATGAGCAGTTAAAATTGTTATCATTTCGGTTGGCCAGAAAACAACAGAGCAACGGAGAAATAGTTCACATACGGCAAAAATTGATTTTCTTAGCTTTAATTTTGAATGGAACAAGTTTTTTAAACACATGCTTAAAATTAAGCAGAACTGATAAAGTCAATGCCAAATGCTAAGATTTCAGTCAAAAGATCTATTTGCATAATTACGGGCATGATTATGGGACTTTTATGAATAATTAACGGAACGTGGCTCAAAGGAAAGAAGTAAACAGAGTACTGCAGCATCCCTAGGGCTGCTTACTTTTCACACATTTAGATTTAAAACATTCCAGTGGGTTCATAACATGAAACGATCATTTGTTTCCTCAAAATAGACACCCAGCACTAAAAGAGTAAAATGCAGATCCTACCAGGCAAAGACAAAACCCACACCCACACCCACACACACACACACACACACACACACACACACATTGATATGAAACTAGCTTAATTCTACCTGGATGGTACGTTACCACCTGATTCTTTTTAATGTGTCTGCAGTGTGATACCACCGGCCTGGGAGACACCTTGCCATATAATTCTGCATTAATATTAAGCAGTGCTATGTGTTCTGGGACACATAAACATGACTATAGAGTTCTCCAAGTCTATAATATTTAAACACAGCTAACTAACTTAACCTGTGAAAAAATTTTATTAAAGATAATCCATCTTTCCATGACTCTCACATATTTTAATCTATATGCCTAGGAAACAGAAAATATTGTTGAAATATAAATTAACGTGAATTAAATCCGTGTAACATGAACTAAATGTGTGTATGTATAAGCTTGAAATAAGCTGTTAGCTAAGGACGAGTCCCTATTTTTAGGATTCCAGTTCTTGGAACACCTAACTTCCATGGTCTCCTCCTCTCCTGTTTGCAGCAGCGCAGGCCACAATCCCACTCCCCGCCATCACCACATAATCATGGTGGCCCAACATCTCTAAGGCCACCGCAGCAAATGCTTAACACAAACAAAGTGTTACTGGAAAAATATTCTTAGCTACCATTAATTCCACTTAGCAAGTGGAAACCAGTGAGACAGCCAACTCCATCTGATCAGCCAGCTCTTCTTGGACCACAAGCAAGTGTCCTGGGAACCACCAGCGGCCCACAGACCACAGTTTGGGAATCACTGTCCTAAATAACTCACAACCCTCTTATTATAGCACACCATGCTCCTTGTCCTGCTTGGGCTACTATTTTAGGAATTTTTCCTGCCAGCACAGCATACCATGATGGTAGAAACTTATGGCTCATATCTACCAACCATGTCCACACTTATATCTGTCATTTGGAGACAACTTTCTGGCAATCAACGAGACGATTAACTTGCTGAAGTATAAATTCAGTTTTACCCAAATGATTTCAGTATTTTTTATTTTTTCTGTAGAGTTGTATCACACTAGCTAGAGGCAGCATCTCACTCATATTCCATTCTGCAGTTTCATTAGAAGTCAGAGGGCTGTAAAAGCAAACTCTATTCAGATGAATTGCAACAACAGCTAAGAAGCAATATATCAAATAAATTCAAGCCGCACATGGCTTCCAAATTTTCCTGTAACACTAGAATTATTTTTTTTTTGATACAAAACTTTATTTCACTTCACAACCTCACACTGATGGTATACGAACATTTTGGGATCATATAATCAGTGTCGTCATAGATAATTATTATCCCTGCACGACTTCTGTGCTTATTCCCATATTGCTTCCTGAGGACATAATTCAGTTTCAAAATGGTCTGAAGGCCCTACTCTCCCTGCACAAAGAAAAAGCAATGGAAACACTCTTCTGATGGACTATAAATCAATCCTTACCTACCTCTTTTTACCATGGAAAATGAACTAAGAATAGTTTAACAGATTTTAAGGACACACTATGATCTTCTACGGTCCACGGGACATAAAAGATCAAACAAGAATTTTATCTTGTAACTTGGCTATTAAGAACATCACTCAAACTTCCCTGTCACCCAGAAGCTACCTAATATTGATTCAGAATCTTTAATAGCATTTATCATGAGACCAAATATTGTATCATTGAGACATGACTGATGACAAGCCATTCATTAGGTATGTGGTATTTTAATGCATTAATGGTGTCTCTCTGATCAATTAAGATATGAAGCATACTATTTTATACAGTACTCAGCATACACAGAATATTACCAAAAATTGATAAATCATTAATTCTGATTTAATCTTTCTTTTCTTCCCAATCTTACTTTGCTACAAAGCAAAGTATCTTAGTGGTCCTGAGGAGAAACAAAACCAAACCTGTGTTCTTACTTCTGTCTGAGACATCGTATTTCTTATTTCTTAGCAAACCCCAGCAGATGTCCACAGAATCGGACCATTTGAAGACACGGATGTGCATGTCCATCTGCTGATGTACACTTGCCATCTATACAGCCTTTACTGGCAAAAGCCAACCAGGGTGCTACAAAAGGGAGGTAAGGGATGTGTTAGGGGAATTTGTGTCAAGGGTTTCCTATCTAATCTCCCATTTTCCAGAGCTTTTAAAAAAATTTTGGGCAAGACTGAGTCTTTTAGTCCTTATTTTAAAGTGGGATATTCATAACACAGCACTTGAATTAGCAACGTGCTTAAAATTAGCAATGAATAATATCAGGATTTGTTCCTTGGATCTGTGTTAATTTTAACTAGCAGTTGTTTCCTATCAAAAGAAGTTGAAAGGCAGTTGAAAAGCTTCTAAGTGGCTTCTATTCATTACCACCAGAGGAGCCTTTAGTCCTTCTACAGTACTCAAGCTTTTCTACTCAACTGGATTTCACGATATAAAGTACAGAGCTTCAGTCTCCACAATTCATAATGTATTATCATGGTCACTCCCATAAGCTGAGCAGCTATATTGGCATTTTGACAGACTAATTTCAGTGTGAATAAATATGGAGTATTTCTTATCTTAATTTTATTCTTCAGTTTTACCTTTTTTTTTTTTAAATCAACAGGTCTACTAAGTATTTTAAGAGTAACATGCTTAATGATTTAATTTCTTTTAAAAGCACCAAAGTACTTTTTCATTCTTTTCTTAAACTGTTTTGTATTCTTGCTTAAAGGGAATCATATGTTAAGAGAGAGCAATGCAACACAATTTATTTTCTTCTGATTTCACTACCTATAAAATGAAACATTCAGTGATGGTTATATACCATGAAAATATGACCTGCCTTTAGTCTTGCAACTAAGTCAAAAGACCACTCATTTAACCCCTAGGAAAATGTTAACTTACTGCTATTGGTGTTCAGGCAGTAGCTACTGTTTTGAGAGCAAGGGCGTAAGCCATAGCGTATGTCTAACACATTCATACAGGAAACAATAAATTCCACTTTAAATAAACCCTAACAACATCTAATAAGTTACCTGGTTAGATGTAGGAGAGTATCAGATCAGAAATCTCAAAAGAAGTGCAATGCAAATTCTTCAGTGGAGTGACACATTAAAAGAAGCTCCAGAACTTAAAAGAATAAATCAACCATGGGTATTCCTACCTACTATTTTTACTTTTAAGGAAAAATTTGCTATATCTTAATTATGATCTATTTGTATGCATTTTTCCTTTCTTATGAACATGTCTTTGTAAGACAGAAATCAGTCATCAATCAAGATGTGCAAATACCTGCACCTTAAAAAGACTTACAATACAATCATAATATGTTTGGCAGGGTAAAATATCAGAGTAAGTATTTGGTATTGTAAAAGAACCTGTTTGTAGGTAGCACCTGCTGAAGAGGCATGAACACCTCAATCATTAGCAAAATTATGACTCTGAGTCTCAGTATCAGGCACTGAAAAGAAAAAAAGCAACACTTTTATGATTAGAAGAATATTTAGAAAGCTTATATAGATTATGCCAGTTAATAGTCATGCCAGAGAGCTAGAAAAGTGCTCTCTTTTTTGTAATTTTGCGTACACCTAAGGATTGATGTTGGCCTGTTTTACAGTCACAGCAGTGTTCAAAACAACTGCTTTTTTTAAAGCTGAGGAGGATAAAGAAGTTGAAATTGAGGCATAACTTTTTCATTGCATTCACTGAGTAAAAACAAGTTTCAAATCTTTTCGCACAGTGGATTGATTGCTAGAAACAGAACTACAGTAATGAAATGTTCAATTACTGTTGTGTGCCTCTGTGGAGCTTCAGCTTGCAAGAGCTCTCTGAATAGAAGGATATCAAACAGAAGTACAAATGAAGGGTGTAGCTTTGTTTGGTTCTCAAATCAGTATGTGAAATGCCTCCAGTAAATTAGGAACTTGCCTGTGATTGATGGCTGCTCTTGGAAAACTCGCTTTAGTCTTTCTGAGAGTTTCAAAATCTACTTGGTCTAAATATAACCAGGCATATTATTCCAACAGTTTCTTGCCTTTTTAAACCGTTTATTACCTTACAGGCAGCATCATTTGTATGTTAAGCGTACCATTTGCACACTCTAAACCAGTGGCCTCCAAAGTGAGTGCATGCACATTGGGGTGCAGGAAGAAAACATTAGAAATTCATTAACATGCATATACAATTTATATTAATTTTTTAAAAAAGATACATTGGGGGTGCATAAAGAAATTTTTTTAAAAAAAGATACATTGGGGGTGCATGAAGAAAATTTTTTAACTGATATAAATTATTTATTGATAGGAGTGTTTGATCAAAAAAGCTTGTAGACAACTGATCCCTCCTCCCTTTCTTTTTTTTTATTTGCTGGATTCCAACCAGAAAAACGTCAAGAATCAATGTTGTCTTTGTCAATTTATGCCCTCATTCCGCCTATCGAGAAATACTGACCTTCCTCAGAGGATCGACAGCAGGCTATTTCAAATGAAGAATTATGAAATGCCCATCAGAAGCACAAAAGAATACATGGAATTTTTACAATAACAGCTCCATGCCTAGTTCTTTGCCAAAATATCTCCTGTTTCTAGTTTTGTGCAGCATATTAATAATTGACATGGTTTTCACAATTCTGTATAGTGGTCCTTGACACAGGAACTTTGCCTCAGAAATCCAGGATCTAGAAGGCAATGAAGAACTGCAGAGAACAGAATTATCTGTCCCTACGTATGGGCTTCTGTTGGTTCCTGGAGTTCTGGAGGTTTTTTGCTATAATGCCACAAAATGTCAATTAAAAACTCCTGTGGGATGCAGGAGCAGAAGCAGGACATCAGCAATGAGTCCATGAATCCCTATTCCTTTCAGTCAGTCACCCAGGAAATAGCAAAGGTGCTCAATTTTTTGTTTAGTGATTTTGATCACACCTTTATAGTCAATCAATGAAAAGTACCTTTTTGACAATAAATAAATAAAAGAAAGAGAATCAGCTTCTAAAAGTTGCTTTTCATTTCTTTTGCATCATAAGGATGAGGGAGAATTACCCCAAGTCTCTTCTCCCACTGCAGACAACCTACATTGTCATAAAACAGCAAAACATAAGGTCTTCCAGCCACTGTGTGCCCTCCCTTGAGTTTCTATCAAACGAACCCTATTTCTTTCCTCACATGCAAAGCTACTGCAAAGTGCAGCAGCAACTCCATTATTTACAAAGGTCACTAAACTTTTCAGGGTTTCCTTAGAAGACTAGCTTGAAAAAGGTTCCTTATGGAATATTCTGGAATACTGTCTCAACGTATAAAAATGACAGGCTGTGAGCTTCCTGCTCCTGCAAGCCTAATAAAATAAATATGAAAACAATTTCATAAATGTCTTCTCATTATTTTTTAAACTATCCATCAGTGGCTTTCCATGTTTTTTTTAGCTCCATGGTGCTGCAGTAAGTGCACCAGTAAGTACAGATCCTGGCACATGATACTGAGAACACACAAAACACCTTATTGCGTCATGCAAGTGAGTCCCCCAAGCTCAGTAGCATCAAGAACAGACGCTATTCAGGGAGAAACCAAGCCTGGCCACTTTCTGCATCCCTTCTCCTTGCAGTGAATCTCTCAGGCTCACAACCCTGCCACACGATGGCACTGGGATCAGGAGCAGCACAGAAGTGCGGAAGAGGTCAGTGTCCAAAGCAAGGACCTCAGGGTCCAAAGCAAGGACCTCAGGGTCCAAAGCAAGGACAGCAGTGCACCTGCAGAGCAAAGAACCTGGCTCTTTCTGCAACTGCTTATGGACCAGTTGTCCATGAGGTTGCTTTATCACTTTGTCTGCTAATATAATTTGCCCACAGTATAGTGCTTTGGCTGCTAGTTCCCTAAATTTTTTACCTGTCTCATAAATAAATACTTTCTTTTATCTGTTTTAAACCTGCTAGTACCATTAAGTGACCATTATTTCCATTACTGAATCTGGTGTATTTCCTTCTGCATTTACTTTATTTACTGTCATGATTTTGGAAACCGCAGTCAGGTTCCTAAGAAGCATTCTGCTTCCCAAGCCAAAGAGTCATTTAATCTCTCAGAACAAGGAAGGTGCTCCTTCCCTGTTGTTTTAGTTGCCTTTCTCCATACACTCACCAACTTCAGTCTTGTAATGTTGTCTTCGAGACGCCCACCAGAACTGCACTCTCATATTCCAGATGCAGGTCCACTATATACAGGTCACATACAGTACTAAAACAACGCCTCCTGCCTTCTCTGGAACACTGGTTATGCCCAACAATTTTTTGACTTAAATTTTGTCGACTTAAATTTTGTCTGCCACTGTGCAATAAGAGATGACTATTAGAGAACTGTCAGCGATGATGCCAGTATCTTTCCTGAGTTTTACAAATTAATTCCAAGCTCAGGATTGCCCAGGCACAGCTAAAGATCTTTTTTGTCAGAGGCATTAACTCATATTTATCTACCCTGACACTCGTCTGCCATGTTTTTGCCCACTCGTTACATTTTGTAACATGCTTCTGTAGTTCCCTGACATCCAATATCTTCACAGTAATTAAATGCTATGAACTACCATCCACAAACAGAGAAATTTCATGGTTTACTTTTGTTCTGCAGGTCATGGGTGAATATATTGAATAAAACTTGACACAGCACCAGTCCTTAGGGTACTTCACTTCCGACCTATCCATCCTAACAAGCTGCCACATTCTTCATAATCCCCTCTCTCACAGGAGCGTTGTCAGTGCAAAAGGACACAGTGGAGTCAGCTGGAGGTTTGGTTTCCGCTTAGATATCAGCTCCCTTTTTCCTACTGGATGCTCTCCTTCCTACACATCTGCACTTTCCTTAACAGCACAGGGACTGTCACAACGAAGTGGGACAGCTGTACAACATCCCTGCTGGCTGCATCTAAAAACCTCTCCATTTCAACTAGCTCAGCCATCTCAAGCCACCAAATACATGTCTCGCTGCCAATGGCTCTTTTCACTAAATGCACGCCTACAGATGCGATCCCAGGGCAGGTTATCAGACCTACACATGTTCTCTGCAATAAACTCAGCTCCTTCAGTTGCCAGGCTTCTACCTGTACCCCACAGTGAACACTGTGGGGGGTTTTCTTACGTATCAAGAAAAAAATTATAAAGCTAGGGTTTTCTTACATATCAAGAGCAACTGTTAGCATTTGCTAGTTTGACACTTGAACATGAAGACCGGAAAGAATTTTTCCAAAGAAATACAAGTTTCAGTTTCAAACCTGAGATTAAATAAAACAATAAAAAGGCTTAAAAGCTCGGGTGCAAAGGGCAGTGAGGGAAAGTTATGCTAAACAGCTAAAACAGTTTCTTTTTCAAAATTCGCTTCACATTGCTGAACCTTTTGGTCCTATGGAATTGTACTAATTTACTACTACATCACTGCAGCTTGACCAAGTCCAGAGGTCTTCTGAAGCTAAGCAGCTTTCAGGACAGGATTTGCTCTTGGCTCCCCCCATTTTACAATGCTGTACATTAAGAATATCCACTTAGAGCTGGCTGCCATTTCTTGCTTGTGATTTGAATGTCAAAAGACTTAACAGATAAACAAGAACCTTGGCCCTGCAAATGCCCCATACCCCAGTCTCAGTAGCACTTACTTGCTTCCTGGAAGTTAATTTAGTACAACTGTCTTTAAGTTCAGAGATAATTAAGTTTCTCAAGTACTTAGTCTCTGAATTAGACATTTCATTACAATATGTACTTTTCTAATCTATTCTTCTCAATGTAAACACATTCTAGACCTTCTCTATAACTTGTCTCTGAAGACTGCAATCAGCAAACTCTTATTCTCTTAATAGCACCTATTTGACTGGCAAATCTAATTTACATAAAAATATTCTTTTCCTCAGTAACTTCTCTTCTCATACAACTGTTCTGTGGAAATATAATGGAGCCATTTAAAAACCATGTCATGCTGTTTTTAATAGGCACAAGTTCTGCTAGCAAAATCAGGGGTGGTACAAATATTTGTAAATATAAGTTACAGTATTGTACCTTCTATCATTTCCATACCACTAGGAGGCTTACAGTGTCCGGCATGGCTCACAACCCAAACGGGATACTGCTGATTTAGTCCACAATATAAGGCCTGAATAAAGGTCCTGTAATAACCTGCCAGTCCAGGGTTACCTGCCAAAAAACAAAACATACAGGCATGGTCAATATTAAACTTTCAACAGCAAGCAATCTGATTCAAAGCAAACTAAACAGCATTATACAGAAATTTGTTAATTTATTTTCTGTAGTACATTTCCAGTTTTTATTTTCCAAATTTCAGGGGCTATGCTTTTGAACTGGTTTAATTCCATTGATCAACGGTACCCATAAGAAGCATTTTACAGATTTACTTTGAAATTGCAGAAGCTGAAATTGCAGTCCAACACAAGAGAAAAATCTCCTTTTCCATTAAAGGTCAAGCAGCTTCCTAATCTATCCCATCAAGTTACATGAAAACTGGAAAAATACAAAGAAACCCCAGATCTTATAAAAATATCACAAAGACTACAGTGTATATCACTTGATCTATATGTCTGCCCTCCAGAATATCTCAGTGTTACCACTTCAATATAGATACGTGGTATCCTGACAATACAAAGGTCTTGACTGATCCTAGAAGAGAGAATGATTTTATTATAAACTCATCGGACGAAATTAGTTTTTTCTGCTTGCAAATTCATATTCTCTCTGTCCTCTTCCACACCTCTTGAGAGGGCAGACAAGTCGTCAGAGCTGTAATTAAATTAGTACCTTTAGTAATGGTGTGTGGAGGTAAAAAGTAGGTTTATCCCACTTCTGCCCTTTCTGTAGTGGGCATTACCATTTTGTCATCTTTTATTTCAACCCTTTTGCTGTTCAGGTAACACACAGTAAGTTCATTGCTCTCCCTGGAGGTATTCCCTCTGTCCAGTTCTCCCAAAACACAGCATATTCGCCCCAGAGCCACAGTGCACCAGGCACCTAAAGCCACCTCCAGCACAGACACCTGTGTAGGAGCCGATGCCACTGCTCACGCCAGTGATGATGGCCACTCTAGATAATATATCGCACATGCTTCAGCCCCACTTGTATGTAAGAAGTGTCTCTGATAGTTTTTAAACCTTAATAAAATTCCTGATCTTAAAACAGTACTATTTTTACTGAAGTACACAGATTTGGAAAATAAGGGAAAAAAAGCAAACACTATCAGTTATCTCATGTTTCTAAGCATCTCTTTGTAAGCTTGACATCAAAGAATTAAAAAAAAAAAAAAAGCTGTTGTATGTACAGACTCAAGAATGCATGATCAAATTTTTGCAAACTGAATTCCAGCAAAAAAATTAAAATTCACAGGGGTCACACATCCATACAACTGTACCACGGCTGTATGTTTCAACCCTCCCAACGTCCCCAATCTCATTTTCATTTTTTCCATTTTCATACATCAAAAATATATCCTATACAGGGCCCCAGAGACATTAAACTAAAATCTAGACATCATCTGTCAAGCTCCTTGGATTGATGTTGCATAGACGAAACCTGTCTTTCAGCAAGGTTGAAGATGAAAGTAGCAGCAATCCAAAATAAAGCATATCATTTGTAATACAAATGGTCATTCTGAGATCAAGGAATCACAAAGCCGATCTCAAACCCAGACTTTTTTCTTTAGGTTTTTCTGAATATCAGTTTCAATTAATTTTCTTCTTTAATAATGCAAAACAAGAAGAGGGGGAGAAATGGCAACAGCTGCCTTCCACATTTTGGTGCTCTCTCCCAGCATCAGCCAGGTGAACCAGGAGTCAGCCATCAGCTGGAGAGCAGCGAAGTAAGAACTGCTTACGAACAGGGAGGCTCTGTATCAAACGCTAGACGAAGCTCAAGGCACTCAAATACTTTTTTTGAGGGAAACGGGATTTTTATCATGTGATAAATGGGGTGCGTATTCTAGGCAGGCAGAAGAGAAGATCCATAAATGAAAAGGAAACCCCCTTTCCCCACTCTTCCTAAGCATCTGCTCGCGGTAAAAGGCATGCTGAGGGGTCAGCTGTTAGAACTGCTACTGATATTTTAAAGTGCCCTGAAGGGGTACGGACGAGAACCACTGGCGCAAATGGGAAGGAAAATCAACAGAGATTTTAACAGCAAAGATTTCTACAGAGAAAGCACTACGTGTAAAGCAGCTATAAATTTTTTCTTTATTGAACTTTCAATTTCAATTGAGTTATTCGAGATTTGCACTGACTTAAGTAAATGCAGATTAATAGTCCCTGTTCTTGAAAGCTCACATCTACAATATTCATAAACGGAGAATGTAGGTCTAATATAGCTCAAACTCACATCTCTGCAAATTCAGCCATTTTATGTTTTTACTTTAGCTGCTGTCAAAATACTTTAAGGGTAGCGAACAAAAAACATGAGCAGATAAAGATTTTTTTTCCATACAACAGCTAATGAAAATAACTGGAGCTTAATAAGCATGGCAGTTTGTAATCAAGAATATTTTGGGCTTGTCTATTGCGGTTGAAGTATTGTTTGATTATTTTATTTTATTTTATTTTATTTTATTTTATTTTATTTTATTTTATTTTATTGAAAAAGAACTGCCAGGTCTATCACAAAGGCACCCAGGTAATGCAGTGCTCATTTGTGTATTTTAAGGATTTCCCACTACATCAAACCAAAACTGCCTATGTTGTTTCACTCAGCAACTAAGCGTCAAAAAATAGAAACCGTAAGTCAGTGCAATGTTAACCCCCGTGATTTGAAGGTTACTCCAGTTATTTGAATACCACATCAATCCTCAGACACCTCAAGGCACCTGAATCATTCATGCATGCCAGCAAATCTCAAATTGCAGTCATCTGAACCAAGTACATCGTAAGCAGTTACTCTCAACTGTGCTTAATTTTCAACAGTGCTTATGTTGTTTCAGAAGTCTTTTAAACAATAGCTGTAAATGGTGACCATAACAGAAAAAGACACAAAACTACAATACACTGCACATTAGCTTAATTTGCAAAAGATTTCTAAGCATTTCATGGGAAAAGTATGTCAAATGGACAATTTGCACAGTGAATTAGAACAAAATGGGGCCACTTTATTTGGTGTAGCAGTAAGTTTCAATAACCAAAGGGCTCCTGCCACCTACTCCATTCTTCCCCATAATGCATGGCATTTCAGCCAGCTATTCTGCATTAAGCCCAAAGTCTTCCCATTTTTAATTCTAAGACCGGAATCCACTTTGTTTTCCGATCTGTTCCACGCACCCCTAAAGCAAAACAGCACAGTGCAACTGAATGTGCAGAGGTGTGACTTTGAGCTCTATTAGGAGGTAAATATTCACCACATATATATCCTGTAGATAGAGGCTTCCAAGAGCGGGAACTACTACTCTTTAATCACCCACATACTTAAAAACATGCAACTTACTTATAAACATGCATTCGCCTGCCTTTCACTTCCAAGCACTTTCTTGTTAATGCTTTTTCTATCACATTAAAATTTTAAATACCAACCACTTCCTTTGCGTGAAGACAGCTAGCAGTGGAGAGAGAACAATTTGTCCAAACTATGTACCTGCCCCAGGATATCACTGACAAATAACTTTTATCCTGATTTCACGTGATTTCCTATACAAAGTGTCATAAAGCCAAACTTGGCCTGTCTGAAAATGAAATACGTATTTGAGATGCTACGCTTCCAAAAGCGAAGTTACCCAGGCTTAGTAAGTTTAAAATCAGATACAGTATGCCATCAATGCAATTCAATCAAATTGCTTAATTCTGGATGGAAAACAACAAACATGTAATGCTCATTTAAAAAGTCAGAGACCACAGCTACTCCCCACAAGCAATGACAAGCTTTTGTGGCTTACAAATTGTCAAGCATTTTGAATTCTTCTGCAACAGAAAATATTAAAGTAAAACGTAAACTGTAATTAACAGCACTAGCATTAGATAACCATGTGCAAAAATAATTCTTTACGGAGGAGTGTACAATGTAAACCACAATAACAAAATGTTTCAGGTTAGAATCAAAGATACACACCAAAATATATAGGGAAAGTCTTCTGCCCAGAAAGGGCAGGTCGAAAACATAAACAGCTTACTCAAATGAAATTGAGACTAAAACACAAAATGAAAATAATTCTTAGCAGTTCTGGAAGGGATATCGAAATTGAAAAGGATTTATTTAAGCAGTCTATAGTAAATGCCAAGAGTGGCGGGGAGTGAAGGAGAAGGAATTTTTTCGTAGCTAAATCATCTCAAACAGCGACGAGGTTTCTTGCACCTTGTTTTGAAACAAGGTTTTGGGTTTTCTGCACTGTCCTGTGAGACGTCCCCCCGTGTTTCCAGTCATGTCTCCAGAAGCCTGACCATCTGCGGGAGCAGTAGCTGGCATTCAGCTGTGGTGCTTCGTGCACTTCTCCAGCAGTTGCTTTCTGTCCGCTCTGGGACCTCAGCAGGACTATAAAGAATAAAGGCAGCTACATGAATAGAAGAAAGGGAATACACAGCCAACAGTGGGTTTACAGAGAACTTTGAGGAACTGGAAAATATGCCAGCAATTACCATGAGTTTAATTTTAGAAATAATCCACAGTTGCAGAATTAAGTATGTATGCCTCAGTATTTACATTATAATCTCCTGCAACAAAACCAAATGCAGACTGTGTTTTTGGGTTTGTTTTTTTTTTTTTAAAAAAAAGAGCAGCCATAAATCAAATCTGAAATCCAGGGGCGCACAGCAGGACCACACAAAAATCATTTTTGTGGCAACGATTCTCACTGCCTCTTCACAGAGCTGCCAAAGGTCCCAGCTCCAGCTCAGAGAGCCTAAATGACAAGTTCCTCACTCAGGGAAACTTAATCTGCCTTTGGCGTCTGACCAGCCACCATGGAAGAAGATGCAACTCCCCTATGTTAATGAATGGAAAGCAGCCCACGCAGATGTCAGAAGGATTTAAATGGAGCATGTAAAAAAAAAAAAAAAAAAAAAAATTTTCTCNAAAAAAAAAAAAAAAAAAGATGTTCTCACACTTGGGAGAAAACTGCAGAAACTGACACAGCAGCTGATGATCAGGCCTTAAAAGGAAACACACAGGTTTCTCTGACATGCAGGGCCAAAGGATTTCAAATAAAATTACATCAAATAACATTTGAATGATCATCATAAAGTCACGTCAATTAAGCTTTCACCTGTTTGCTCGTTTAGGGGGCTGGCATTCTTCGTGCTGTGTTCTGTTTATAGTCCGTACACCAGGGGAGCAGCATCAGCCAACGAGCAAACAATTACAAGGAGGTTATGCAGAAACACATGTGAAAACCCTGTTTGATCCGCTCTGACTCTGGAATCAAGAATTTGGCTGGAAAGCACCTTAATATATTTGCTTGGGTTGTGAAAATAGGGAATCTCAGAAGGATTCAGCCAGGTGCCTGTAACACAGCTTATTAGAGAGGTTTTTCAAGAGAATTTCACATTTTTTTCTGGGGTATATATATGCACACACACACAGTTTTTAGCTTGATACAGCTGTAAAACTTACATATAGGATTTTTTAATACACATTCTTTATACGCATATATATTTGCAGAGCAAACAAGCTTGCCTGCTGTTCTTTAACACTGTTCCACCTTTAAGACAAATGTGGGTTCCTTCTCCTCTAAAGAAATCCCATGGACTGATAAACCTGAATTAACCTAACACAGCTGGTTTTGCCCTAGTGACAACTGTGCCTGAAGCCTGTGAATAAAAAATTCCCAGCTAGAAATTGTGACAGGATACGCCTGTTTTCTCATATGAATGATTAACTGCATCTATCCAGGCACATAAGATACAAAGTCTGAAATCCTGATTTTGGCTACTGCAAACCTATTGGACTTTGTGATTAAGTGACATTGCAAGGGTTATAAAGTCCACAGATGTATTTCAATAGTTACCTCTAATGACTCAACCAGGTAAGACAAGTACATATATATAAAAAAGCTTTGATTTTATTATTTTTTTTTAATATGCCTGTAAACTAATGGTTCTTGGAAGGGAGTTAAGATTGAGATATAAAACTGAAAAAATTGAGTTTAGAATGGAATAGTGAATTTTTTGCTACATTTTTTAAAGGTAGAAACCAGAATTTTCTAGCGCTTACAATTAAACCATTTTTGTTCCGTTTTCTCCACAGTAAATGAAAAATTAACATGTCCAATTGAGTTTTCTGTTCATATAGAGTCTCTTTAGCATCTGCTTGTGCAGATGAAGACAGATTTAACTACTTTTAACAACCTTGATGTGGTCGGTCTCTCTGATCCAATCTCTACTCCAACTGATGCTGGCAGAGAGGCTGCAGTGAGCTCTGCACTAAGTCCAGAATTCCCGGTGGGAATTTTTCAGTCAGGTTCAGGGGCTGGAGCAGAACTGGACCAGCAGAAAACAAACCTTCTGAAAGAACAGGGCAGGACAAAGGAAGTGTGCAGAGGAGGAACATGAGACTTGGTGTCAAATGGGTTCACAAGAAAGCCTGTGAAACACATCTGAATAACAACCACCCTGATGAGACAACATCAGCAGGAAAAAGACAAAGGCAAGAAAAATAAACAATTCAAACCCAAGATAACCACAAATTATTTGTTTTGTGCAGATAAACAGCTCTGCAGATTTGATCACTTTTTAATAATATACAAGGAAGAAGCAAACAACACATTCGAAAGGCACCAGAAAGGACATTTTCAAATCTGTATTACAGATCTCTCTATGCTGTACCATGGGTCAGAGTTGCAAAAAAGAAAAGCAGAAGTTTGGGGGCTTTGGGGTTATTAGGTTTTGGGGTTTGTTTTTGGTTTTTAAGACAGATTTTAGAATACAATGACAGATGGGAAAACATAGTAACAAGGAACGTGAAGACCGCTAATTTCAGAAAAAAAACCCTGAAAATGTGTTTCTGCAATTTTTATGTATCAAGACCGTCAAGGGAATTGAAACGAACAGTCGAAGAGGATTTTGCAAACGAATTTTGCATTTGCATTTGTTATCAGTCTTCAGAAATACAAGACAAAAGAACAAACTGTTCTGGATATAGATAAACTAAGATTTACCAATCCACAAACTTAGGAAAAAATTCTTTGCATTGACACCATCCTATCTCTAATGGAGGAAAAAGGCCCTGCAGTGAGGCTATTACTGCTGGGCTTGAGTAGCTGCTCCATGCAGACTTCGACCCAAACACTTCATTCAGGGAAACACTTTCCTCATTCATAAACACAAGTCACTTCACAAACATTTAGCCATTTAGGACCTATTGTGAAGAAATTGTGCCTCTTAAGAGAAAGCTGCGCTAACAGATATAAAAGATCTAAAACTTAAAGGTGGAAGTCAGCATATAACTACGTATTATTACATATTTATTTATTCTTATGGGAGTTTTTAAATCCATCAAGAATAACCACAGATAGTTTTCAGAAACAGAAATCAGAAAAGTTATCACCATTTTCCATCATGCCCGTAACAGAAAAACAAGAGCAAGAGCTATGACTTACTGAATTTTTGGCTCTACTGTTTTCCACAGATATGGAACATAATAAGTCCAATTTATTTTGAATATAGCTTCAATGATCCATAGGAGTTACTATCAGGATAGAAACGAGGCCATGTGTTAACTAGAATCTGAGAGGAGATACTCATTTCTTATTATTTCCAGAGGTAACTACGTCAAAATACTTAATATCAAGGCAAATCCATATTAGCTCAGATACTTCTGGCAGCAGCTGCTAGAAAGGAGCTACACTGACATTGTAGCTTTAAACAATTTAATTGCATTATTTGTACACAATGCACATGGAAAAACTGAATTTCCTTCACAGGTAGGTCCTTCATTAGGTAATTTCTTCTTCCCTTCTACCTCAGACACCATATGAAAAACAACAGATTCTTTTTTAAATAGTCAAATCAAGCAAAATACCCTAGAACACAACTTTTCCATAATTCTGGCCAACTCAGGCCTTTGCGTGCTGCAGGAGAAGGATCACTTCCTCTCCCAATTATGCTGCACACTGCCAGGAGGGAAGGATCCGTGCTGAAAACACCACCTCATTAGCAGGGAGACGACACTGAGAGAAGACTGCGGATTGAGAAATTTCAGTAAGTCACTTCAGTAAGTCACATCTGCCACCCAGATTTAGCGGAGGGAAATACTGTCAAAGCACAGTTGGATGTTCAACCATCCTGTCATTGCTCTGCCTCCTCAAACTTAACAAGCTCAAATGTGCCAAGCCCCCATCAGAGGTACTTCTGGAGCACTGGGAAATTCAACAAAAGTGGCATATTTCAAGTCTAGATCTGACATACAGGCTCCTCTTTGCATAAGGAAGTTTTTATTTTTAATGATTTATTTTTTTTCTTTTCTAAAGACAATGGAAGCTGGTGGGCTGACCCAGTAAACAAAGCAGAACAACTGTCAGCATATTTTAAAATATTAGTCACAAACAACTAGTCCATAAGCAGCAAAAATAATGGAGTGCAGTGTCCTAAGAACTGAGTTTTCTAATATCCAATACAGGATAGGACATACACCTTTCCTTCAGCGGGTACTCTACCAACATGTATGTCTTCTATCCAAACTCCTTGTCTATTTTTTTTTAAATCCCCCTACCTCTCAGAAAGATTTAAGGGAAAATGACTGATGTATTCAAAGTTTTATTGGGGTTAAAAGCACAAATCAGATAAGTAGATACAAACCAATGTTATCCCCCAATAATAATTTTCTTAAGTTGTCACATATTTAGCTCAGTGAAATAAAGCGGAGAGCCTTCAAAGAACCTTGGTATGAGTTGAGACAGCACATCCCCTCGACAAGTCCTCAAGCACTGGACTCAGATTTCATTATGCCCATTTTATGAGAAATAATAAACAGATTAAATAATCTATGCATGAAAACTGAAGCATTACTAGCCACTAAGAACTCCACCAGTTAACAGTACCTAAAATGCATTGACATCTGAGAAAATACGTGGTCAGCTGAACATAAGACTGATCTCATAATTAATCCATGAATATTCATGCTAGTTTGGCCTTATCTCCTAATAAGACCACATGTCGTCACAGGGAAAGGGAAGTACATGTTCTCCTGCTCTATGCAGACCTTTCTACCTGGACTGATACCTATTGACAAAGCCTTCTTACTCCAGCTACAGGAGGCACTGCGCTCGCAGGCTCTGCTCCTGCTGAGGGACTTCAACCACCCCAACATCTGCTGGGAAAGTAGCACGGTGAGCTGCAGGCAATCCAGGAGACTCCTGGAGAGCATCAAAGATAACTTCTTAAGTCAGGTAACAGACAGCCCTACCAGAGGGCTGTTGGACCTGTTGGTGACCAACGCTAGTGAGCTAAACAGTGGTGTCAAGACTAGAGGCAGCCTGGGCTGCAGTGATCAGGCACTGGTGGAGTTTGCAGTCCTGAGAAATATGGTCAGCTGAAGAGTCAGGAGCCTGAATTTCAGGAAAGCAAAATTCTGGCTCTTCAAGAAATTGGTCAATAGGATTCACCTGGGAAA
>VZSF01004792.1:0-18359 GCA_013398295.1 Chionis minor
CCTTTCCTTGTCGGTTCCTCGAAGAAGGAAGAGGTGTCTTTCATGTGATTCTTTTTAGGCACAACCTCTTTTGCTCTTGAAAATTTTGCTCAGGAACATGTAAGGTCCTCATCAATTTGTCTGCAATTGCTTGATGGCTGGTAGCCCTATGTGGTGGATTGGCCTTGGCTGGACACCAGCTGCCCACCAAACCGCTCTATCCCTCCCCTCCTTAGCAGGGCAGGGGAAGGGAGGAAATAAGGTGGGGAAAAAACCCTCATAGATCAAGATAAAGACAGTTTAGTAAAGCAAAAGCAAAGGCCACACATGGAAGCAAAGGGAAACAAATCACTTTACTGTTCTCTCCTTCCCATCAGCAGGTACTGTCCAGCCACTTCCTGAGAAGCAGAGTTTCGGTATGCATAGTGGTTGCTCTGGAAGACAAATATCTTAATAATGGATGTGTCCGTCTGTGTCATCCTGTCCCCCTCTTAGCTTTTATTGCCGAGCAGATGTCATGTGCTATGGAATATTCCTTTGGTCAGTTTGGGTCAGCTGTCTGGGGTATGTCCCCTCCCAGCGTCTTGCCCACCCCCAGCCTACTGGTGAGAGGGGAATGTCGGAGAGAGCCCCTTGGTGCTGTGCAAGCACTTCTCAGCAGCAGCCAAAACGCTGGTGCGTCATCAGCACCTTTCTAGCTACCAATACAAAGCACAGGACTGTGAGGGCTGCTGTGGGGAAAATTAACTCCATCCCAGCCAGAACCAGCGCACCCTAACGGGTCAGTCAGAGCGTGTGCAGACTAACAAGTTTTGAAGTTGCCAAATGTCTGAACAAGTCAGAACGGCATGTCTGCCCTGCAATACAAGCCACCTGCAATCAACGCGAAACTTCTGGCAACCACCACTGCCATAACGATAAGAGACTCAGAAAGTGCCAGGTTTCCTTCTTCCCTGTTTGGTTCTCAGTGAACGCAGTGGTACAGGGCACACTCCGTGGGGCTGGTGTGCCTGCAGGGCAGCAGTTCATGGGCACCGAGCGACCCATGAGCATCTCTGGGGGAGGGGTGCAAGAGCTTTGTTTGCAGAGTTTTTATCTTCTGAAACCGCGCCGTTCGCAGACCTCACACTTTTTCTGCACGGCATGAGCAGTTGCGTGCACAAGGGAATTCCATTAATAGCTGAGTTATCTCAGCAGTAATTCAGAGATATTAGAGATGATAAAGACCTCCTTGTACATTTTGGTTTACCTCTCTGCAAAGGCAGGGTTAAACCCATTGTGCAACCACTTCAGTTTTACTGCAGAGCTTTATTTGTCTCAGCCGATAAGACTTCCATTATACCCAGGGGAGTGCTCCATGGTGTGATGCATTCCACTTCTAGGATTTTATCCAGACGCTTGGTTTAGATTTTTCCTTTCTTAATTTTCATCTCATTACTTTTTGCTATTCTCCTTTATGCTACCTGAGATATCTCTTTTCTCTGCTTAGTTTTCATATCCTTCAGCTATTTGTTAATGGTTATCTTGGTGCCTTTTAAGCATTCCACAGCCAGGCCATGTTTATTTAGATCTTTTCATCTTTCTTCATATGTCAATGCCTCCAGCCCACTTTAATCATATCAGTGGCTTTGCACTGACCTCTCTCCAATTTACAATCTTCTCAATAATGAGAGTCTCAGGGCTAACCACAATTTTCTGGGAACAGCCACACACTGTAGAGAAATGATTTTACCTGTAATTTCAAATGTGATGTATTTGCAGCTGCAATCTATATTTTTCCACTGCAGTTTTGCATTGAAAGGTCTGTTTGCTGACAAGATTACCTAATTTGCTATGAGATGTCTGCTGTTGTTTGTTTGTGTGGTTTTGGGTTTGGGGTTTTTTTTTGTTTTCTTTTTGACATCTCTTCAAATTATGAATGGCGAAAAATGATTCAGAGAAATGTGGAGATCAAGGGGACATGGAACCCTCATCCAAATGATGTGGAAATGGGTGGAGATTTTTCATATTTTTAGTGAAGAGGTCAGAAATGCGGAGATAGTTACTATATGTATCAGACTCAGTGAATATGCACTGCATAGGAGAGCTGTGCATGCATAATGGCTGTATGCCTAGGAGTTCTTGATTTAAAAAAAAATTAATCA
Organism: Chionis minor; assembly: GCA_013398295.1. Lineage (NCBI taxonomy): Eukaryota > Metazoa > Chordata > Aves > Charadriiformes > Chionidae > Chionis > Chionis minor. The sequence continues at coordinate 2,124 of VZSF01004792.1, forward strand.
AAACTGGTCATCTGGATGAAAATCCCTGTTCATGCCAATGGAGATGGAAGAAGTCAGTGCCACCTGATTAGCTTCACCCCTTCCCCTTTTCCCAGTCCCAAACAGTATTCCTGAAGTTGCCTTATGAAAGGGTTTCACAGTGAAAATCAGCAGCTTCTGTTTAATGTGACAGAGAAAATAAAGCCAGCAGAGGGTAGCAAAACAGTAAAATGGGCAAGGAGAGAGCCATAGAAGATTCATTTTAAGGCTGCTTTTATTTAGGACATATTCGGAGCATGAACTCAAAGGAGTTTTGTTAAATAGGAAAATGTTTGCTGTGGTTGAGAACATTAGTGATACACAGTTTTTTATTTAGAACGACATCAGCACTGGCAGAGAAATGAATGAAGATGTAGTAGAAGTTTGACTTGTCACTTACTGAGTGTTTTGTTGTTATTGTGAGCTCAAAATTTCTAATATTTCTGTCTTTCCTCATAGTACTTATTTGTTGTCTAGATTCTCCTGAGTTCCTGGATAAACTATGTGGGATTTGTAATAGGAAAAGAACTGACTACGGCAAAAGTGGGTAAGTGGAGAACAAATCATACTCTGCAAACTTTAGACAGGATTATAAGGAGGAAATACTGTACTCCTTTAAGATTCATGTTAAAAAACACATTCATTGCTAACACGGTTTAGCAGCATGCCTGTTATTTTTAACCCAGTTTTTCTACAGCTTAACTACTGCAATGATCACACTGTATAACTTGTCATAAGAAGTGCATGTTTCTCTTGAATATGAAATTGTCTTGTAAAATGATTATAGATGTAGATGTATAAATTGTGGGTGCTCTCATAATGTTATAAAATATAGTCCCCTATTTTATTTTTTTTCTTTTTCTTTTTTCTTTTTTCTTTTTTTGTTTTGTTTGTTTTGGGTTTTTTTGTTTAAACAAATGACCATTAGTGGTTCATACAAAATATGGTCCTGAGTATACAATTAGATACATGAATACTCCTGGCTTGGGTCATTCAGTCACATGGATAAAGTCCTTCAGGAATTCTCAGTGTACTGACTTTTTCTCAATGTGAAATGGGGGATATTCAGTATTTTGTCTAGATTTGCTGAACATTCGTCTCATGTTTGTCTTCATTTTGATGCATCTTCCAGTGGCAGTCATGTGACGATCCAAATGGTAAAAACACAGGAATCAACCTAGATTTATTGAGTGTAAAAAAGGATATGACTGAAAGGAAAAGGGAGACTGGATGTTTACTAGGTGAGTGCTAGCGACACAGGCTATCCTTTGATCTAGTTTTCATCTCTATGTGTAACAACATGGAGCAACTGGATATGACAAAAAGGCCTTTAGAAATGTCTCACAAACTTGAACATTATAAATAGAAATAGTAACTCATATTTTTTTGGTTCTCACCCCTGTTTGACTAATGATTCATGTGAATAATGAGTATTCAGCCTAGTGGTTTTTCTATGGCTCAGTTTTTAGACTAAAAGAGTGTACCCTTTCTCTGTTTAAATATATGTATGTTTATCCATGGTGATTTAGCCATGAGCAGAACTCTAATGTGGAAAATACTATCATAAAACATTAAGTTTTTCTTTGACTAAGCCTGGCTTTTTGGAGGAAGTCTTCATTTTGTAAGTGATTCCACTGCAATTAATGAAGCTTCAGATTCTAACCAGGATATAAATGGATGTCTGATTGCTTATGTATTCAGAGCAGTTATTTCTAATTTAAAATACAGAACCTATGCCACTTCCTTCATTTTGGGAGCCTTTGCTCTAACATTTTGCCATTCATCATTTTCTTTCAAGTTGCTGCAGATATATAGAAAGAAAGAGATGGTGATTTTTTGCTTTTCCGTTTCCTAAATGCATTTTGATAGGTAGGGGGGAAAAAAATGTTAGCCACATCAATGTATATAAGAGTAGAATGATATTTTCAACCACTGCTAGTTGAAAGTAAAAAAAAAAATTGCTGAAAATTGTAAATCAAGGAAACTTTCAAGATTTGATCTTTAATGTAGAAAAGGCCTAAGTACCCAGACCTTTGATAAAAACTGAAAGTCTCTTTGCAGAGTTAAAGAGTGAAGGAGTAACCTGAAACAATTCAGAAGCCTAGGCAGATAACTCAAGATGGTTCGTCACTTAGTTACAACCTTTGATCTCCTCTGATCTTCACACGCTGCTCCTTGGGAGATACAGCCTTAGCATTGCTTTAAGGCTATGACCTCTCTTACAAAGGTCTTCAGATTTCTGAAGTTTTATGTTAGTGCCTACTGAGAATCCTTTAAAAGTAGCTGAACAACAGGTAGCTTCTGTAGACAATCTTGTGTCCTCCCTCTTAATGCATTTAGGGATCCCAATAGTTAGGGATAATGGTCCTCCAGAAATTACTAACGTCAGTGGAAAGTCCTGGGGACTTCTGAGAAAGCTTATATTATGTAAATATAATTGCACAGATTTTGCTTGGGACAGAAGGTTAACCTGCATTTAGCAGGTGTGGTGAAAAATATCCTTGTGTAGCTTTTTTTTCCCCCTTCCCCCAATACTAGGCTAGCCAAATGTCAGCTTTGGTTGTAGGTGTAAAACAGAATATCCACGATGGCCACAAGGCCGCTGTTTTTTCCTGCCAGCTATGAATAGCATGCAAGCATCAGTTCAGCACTGTAGGGTCAGGTAGACATAGCAGCATCCCAGCTTTTTGTTGTCATTTCATCACAGATGAACCTGGAAAAGATTGATGTGGAAACCCATGGGATCTGATCCAACACTAGTGGTGCAGAATTATCACTCAAAACAAGTACATGCAGATGTGTTTTCAGAGCATCCCAGAATAAAAGCTGTAGCAAGTAAAGACAATTACCATTATTTTAGGTGCAGTCATACTAGCTTTTCAGACACAGACATCCTGACAAAATCAGTGGGATATCCACACACTGAACAATGACAAGAGCAAGGATACACTTGTTATACCAGAGATTGGTTTGGCTACACGTGTTTATGAGACACTAATCAAACAGAATAGAGATCTACAGTCTTTCCAGGTACAAAACTTTCTCTGAAGTCAACAGGAATTTTCTATGCAAAAATCCAGCAAGATATGATCATGATCCTTACAATCTGTTACCTAAACTGATGCTGTCATGGTCAGGTACTAAACAGGATTGTTAAGAAGCGAATCTGAGTCTTCTGTCAGCGTATTACAAGTCAACATCTGTGTGTTTCAAAAAACACACACTGAACTGACAGAATTACTTTGTGCTCAGATAATAATAAACCGATGTAGTTCTGTGGCATTCCACCGAATTTATAGGAGCTCTGTGGGCAACAAAATAAAATTCAACCTGCTATTTTTAGTGAACATACAAATTAAGGCTTAGAACAAGTCCTTGTTACTCATGCTTAGCAATAAATTTTTCTGTGAATAAAGCACCTTATTTCCTAGTGCAAAAATCTCCTTCAGAATGTGCTGCAGCTTCACTGAAGTTAAAGACTTTATACTGACACCTAAGATCTATTTAAGCATTTAATTGTTCCTTTGCAATGTTGAAGAATAATGTTTTGTGATTCGTAGTGCTTTCTATGCACCCTCCAATGCAGTTTTGGTTTCTACAGCTTCTCCGCCTCTTTTGTGGCTTACTTGTTCTCAGTGTAACTTTATATATTCATAAGTCTAAGTAAAGTGTGAATTGTCACCGTCATTGTTTTGTTCTTCTGTCTTTCAAGAACTGACACCTCTGATCTTAGATTATCAGCTTATTAATTACAGCAATAATTATCTTAGCAAAGGCAGTTCACAGTATGAGAAATGATTAGTGAGGATGAGCAGGCATGTGCATATTCACTGAAAATACTTGTATTATGCATTTCCCTTCAGCATCACACTGAAAAACAAAATGTATAAACCCACAGTTATTTGTAGGGAGGTTGCGAATCATGGCAGTCACACTGCGGCAGCTGTTTTCTGCTGTCAAGAACAAATACGACAGTTTCCAAACTCTTGAGAGTGTTGGAATGCTCAACTCATCAATAATGGGCTTCATGCAGGAGAGCTATCGGAGTTGTCTTACTGTTGGTTCCGCCATCAATAACACCAGTTCCGCTGCAGTTTCATTGAGTCTCTGGTATCTTTGAGCAGCTGATTATTCAGGCTTGCAGGATGAGGAGCAACCAGCGGAACAAATCTCACCTCACCTTCGTCCCAGGGACGAACTGCGATGCACAGGTTGCAACCCCATTTGGAGAGAGAGGGGGTGTGAGCTTCCCCAGGGAGCGCTCCTCTTGCATCCAGGGCAGAAGGACTCCCATCCAGAGGCAGGGAAAGGAGAGAAGTGCGGGGTGGGGCCAGGCCGTTTACCAGCAGTTTAAATTCACGGAGCTCAGCTCCCGACCAGGGCTGGGAAGAGCAGCCTCCTGTAGATGAGCATTCACAGTGGCTGGGAAGCAGCGCTCTGGATGCTCCACCAGGCTCTTTGTGTGGCACTTGGAGAAGAGTTATTGCAGCCTCGATTTACTGCTTCCTTGGAGCTTTTATTCCTAATTTGTTGTCGCAGTATAATAAATCTGCACAGTGCCATATTGTATCTGGAGAGATTAGACAATTACTGGTGCCAATACATTTTTAAGCATAGAGAAGGCAAAATCAAGATGCTAAAGGAAGTGTTCCCATAAGACATTAGGGAGGCAAAGAACAATGGCATGCTGAATTCAAGTGACATTTCATGTGCTATTACTAACAGAAATGCAAATGCATTACAAATTCCTGAACGTGCTTCATCTTTACCTCCTCGTTGCCTGTGATCGCTTTTTCCTGTACATGTGTACTCTCACTTACACTGTTTTCAGAGAAAAATTTCAGAAAGTCCAAATATGAAACTTGAGTCGTCCCTCAGTTTGGGCTGCATTTGAACTTTTTACCTAGTGGTCAAAAAACTGACTGAACATACTGTTCCCTTGTTCTAGTCCATCAGGTTCCACAAAGGGACCATTTTTGTTATACATGTATGAGCACACTGCGGTGGGATTAATCATAAACCTGGGCCTGTGAGTGTCTGTGCGTGTGAATGATGCTTTCTGTGAGTTGAGTTGTGACCAAGAACAAAGTAAGGCCTAAGTCTCAGAAAGCGGCCTCTGTGCTCTCCTTTAAATGCCCCAATTCATCTCTGGGCAAAAGGGGCTAGAACATACCAAGCAGGTCCCCTGAGGACGAAGTGCTGCTTATATCACGACAAACACACAAGGCAAAGTCTTGTATCAGACGTACTGTGCACCCTATTGACAAGTTTGGAAGATTGTGACACTTTTCAGGCCTTTCCTGCTTTTCATGTTGCTGAAAAATATTTCATCTTGAAATGCTGTGTGGCTGTATGTGCTAACGTGTGATTTCACATCCAACAGAGGCAGAATAAGGAAAAGGCCAGCAATCTTCCATCCCTTTGCCTGTGTTCAAATCTGAGTGTGAACTGACATTTTAAGAGTAAATGTGACAAAAATGTCATATCTTGACGGTGTTCCTGAGTTTCTAGTCTACAGGGAAAGCTAGAGCTGGCTGGCCATGTTGTGCTAAGGAGTAAAACTTTCTATCCTGTGATTCACGACGTGGCAGAGTCCTGCATGCTTCTAACAACCGGCTCAGCCACTGAGTAAACTAAAAGGCAGCCTCAGGAAGAGTCAGCTCCATGGGACGATGTGCTTGATTAGGGCTCAAATATTGTGCTGTACTGAGTGAAAAACAATAATAAAAAATAATTATGCCTCAAAAGCAGAAAATAAGTGTGACATCAGCCTCTTAGATCCAATGAAGCAGTACTCATTTGGTTTCCTGGAACAAATCCGCAAGCTGCTTAGGCAGCTTTTCGAATAATAAAATTTAGAAAAATGTAAGAAGGTAGCACTACCCTGGGGACATCTTTGGACATGTTATTTCTGGGACGTTTTCTAATGTCTCACCACCTGATCTTGTTCTTAGATGAAACAATTAAGCTAGCAGATTTAAATTAACTTATAGTTCAGAAGACCAAGTTACATGAAAAAGAAGTTGCATGTAAGGGGGTTCTTCGTGCCTTCCAGAGGTTATGGATGTTACTGCTCTCAACTGTCCTGCCCTGCCAGTCTTCCAAAACTGCTAACCTCGTTGCAGCGTTGCCTAAAAGGACCTGGCATCCATGAGGCTGGGTTTATGGTGGGAGGAACAGCTGAGATGCAGGTGTGCTCGCTCTTCTGCAGGCTCTGTCATGGAGGTGGCAGCTCCAACAGAGGAGGGGACATTGCAGCCATTTGCTCAAGGCAGTGTGTCAGAGCCCTTGCTCCTGCGGCTTCACTGTCTGGGTCTCAGTCTGAGAAGCAAACAGAGGAAAATAAAATAAAATAAAAAGTCTCATCACCAATGGAAAAAGATTCTTACACGGTAAAGAATAAATTTGTCTATTTGTGGTAGTTTCTTCAGTGAGGAAAGTGTCAACTTGTATTGCCATTATAACTGTAGATCATTTCCTAGCACTTTAGGTATCATTATGCTTCAGAAAGTAATGAATATGTGACATTGTTCAGTGAACTTGGTTTCCAGGAGCTTAGTAATACTATTCCAAACATTATGAATTAATTTGATAGTTGATTAAAGCTGATCAGAATAAATTCCTTTAAACTTCATATAGAGGTCATATACTTTTTTAAATAACGTGTGGTGTGATTTTGCAGTAGTTCATGGACATTTATCATTATGACTGAATGATTAAGTCTTCTGCATCAAGATGAGAATAATGGCCTAGAATAACACTCATTCTTGTTGATACTTAAGTAGCTAGTCTCTTATTTTAGCTAAATAGATAAGGAAATAAATTGGTAACAATCACATTTCTAGATTAATTTTTTGAGTTTGATTTTGTGGGTTTTTTCCCTAAAGTGACGTCACTTTTCCCTCCATGGCTTGAGCTTTCTTTTTTTTGAAAAACCTGTATGACCTTCATTATCAAAGACTAAGTGTGTCTATAGCTCTTAAACAGTAATGAATTTGTTCTCATACTGTACCCCAAGGCTGACCAAACCTACTTCACTGTCACGCGTCTCCTGAAAGAATATGCAGCAAAATTCAATTAGTGCAGAGCACTGGCCTACTTTTAATGTGTATTTATTCAGATTTTATATGATAAACTGTACTCCTCAGGAACTCGGCTATACATAATCAGTGAATGAAATTCTCCCAACACCAAATAAATATGTGCCTCAGCCATCAAAGTTATAAAAGGCCTCTTCATAGCAGTCAGGAAAGTCGCATAATTCCCACTGAAGACAAGAAAAGTCAATTCACTCCAGCCTTGCACCTACCCCACCCCAGTGAATGGGAAACCAGATAGACCTGGCATCTTACCTAAAGTGTTAAGACATTTATTAGAGCTATCTGGATTATAGTAGGAGATAGTCCATAGATCCTGTTTGTTTAGTTTGAACCTTGTCCACTGATACGAATTACAGCTGTTGAGCATCAGAAAGAAGGAGGCAGTCTCTTAGCTTACCACCTCTGAAACCACATATGGCTTTAGGGGTTAAAATTCAAAACCATAAGACTTATCAGCTTCCAGGGCTTATCCTGAAGCAGTGGAGCCATGGCTAAAATACTGGTTTGTAAGAACATTTTGCTCCACCTTTAATTTCTCTAAATTTACAGTATGTAATTTCAAGTCTAAAAAGGGCTGAAAAGGAGGTCAAGAAGACATACAGTGTATTCCCATACACTTAGATCAGATAAACTTATTTAAGCGTCCCAAAACAGGTATTTGGCTGCCACTGTGTAGTGGTGCCCACTCTGATGTGTACCTACTTTTCTTTTAATGTGTTATACAACAGACAGTGTCCCAGCTGAGAGTTTACTAATCATTGTAGAACAGAGGAATTGCTTTTTGTACCATTTGTAAAACAGTGCCATGTTAGTATAAAACATGATTTAAAATTTGTGGTCTGCCTGTAACCCCTGTGAGCTTTACTGCCACTTCGCTTATGGTAGTTACTTCACATCCATTTGGAATTTGTGAATTCAGTGTCCTCTGCCAATCAGGCTGAACTTCTTCCTGGATTTTGGAAAATTTCTTTGTTGATATAATTTTACACTTTCAACACAGTCATTATTTATATGTCAAAGCCATCATCACTGTTGAATTTCAGGACGAAAGTACAAAAATGTTTGACTACTGCTTAGTCACAGAGTCAGTGTAGTGGGAGAGGAAGGTGGATGTTCAAGCTGGTAAAACTGCTAAAGCTCCTCTCTCCACTCCAGTTGTACGTGTCTAGTAACTGCAACACAGCAGCTTTTGAAATAACTTAAAAAGAAAAAAACTAAAAAAAAAAAACCCGAGAGGGAAAAATTCCCCACCATAATCAGACTGCTGAAGAAATAATCCCATCCACATCCCTGCTCAGGACAGAAGTTTTGAGCAGAAGGCTGGCTAGATGAGTAGATTGTTCCTTTGTGAATGATAAAGGAGAAGCAGAGCTGAATATGGGTGGCGGCATGTGTGTGTGCAGCCGTGACAGGAGTGATGAGACTCCCAGGAGGATATAGGAAAGAAGGAAAAAATGCTAAATCACAAGTAGAGAAACCACTGTGATATTCCCAAGAAAAAAGAAGCCCCTGGTCCAGGATTTTGGGCAAAGCCTTTGGTTCTGGAAATGATCAAGGGAATCATAATTCGTATGTCCTTTATAAATAAATGCTTTATAAATATCATTACTCAGTTCCATCTTTTTATCCCTCCCTGAAAGAGGCAAAACTTTAAAATTCTACCTATTTGGCACAAAGAGGCCTTACAGAATGTGAGGTTATTTTGTGTATAGGGATAAAGTTACAGCAGGTTTGCAGTGAGTGAAAATTCACCACAGGCTAATGCAGAAGTGTCCTTTAGTATAATTCACAGGTGATCAATTAAATCAAAATTCATCAGTCAAAGAAATGAAAGAAGTTACATCATCAGGCTCTCCCGTCTCAACACACAACATAGTTACAGTTAAGCAAACTCTGACAGTAAGTCTTAAAATTCATCTGCCGATGAAATGACAAAACTGGTTTGGATTGGGCCCCGCTGTTGTTTCTAACATCCCTTCCTTCATCGCTCCTGGAGTATATCACTGCACTATCCTTCCGCTCGGTTTTGGCCTCCATCCACCTTAGCATTAATTTGGGCATTAGTTTTTATTTCCTAGCTGGTTGTGGAATAGAATTTCTTTCCTGTTTCTCAAAGCCCGGCAAGTTAATCAGTTGCATCTTTCTCAGCTGTCAAATGATCTGTCACTTATTGCATAACACCCCACTGGATTTTCCTGGCGTTTCTGTTATCTTACATGATCTGAACCCTGTTTTTCCTCTCAAAAGCTTATAAGACATTTAGTTTTTCCTGTGTCAAGGTTGATTTTTACTGCTACTGGCATTTCATGTAAGTTCACCATTGTCGCCATCACAAGAAAGCTGTTACTCGGTCTGTGTGTGCTGTCCGCATGACTTCCTGGTCCATTCTCATACAATATTCATTCACTTTTTACCTAAAAGCATCATGCAGCTATTAACGAGGTGACTGTTGAGCACCTTGGGAACAATCTTACAGCCTTCTTCTGAGAAGTTAGTAGCAGCAATTTGTTGTGCATTTGGCGTGCTTTGAGTGAGGACTTAGAGTCTGTGTTGTCATCATTACTGGTGATTGCAAGATGATCATGTCTAGCATCCCAAGTTTTGGGAGCGGGTTAGCATTGTGATAGTGATTGCTGCAGGCCGCCTCCTGCTGGGGATAGCAATGTATGTTAATCATGAGTATTTGATTGCATATGGGGCTGCGATGCTGGAAAATGGCAAGTTTCATCATAGCAGCCTCAACAACAATAGAATACCCAGCGTAAACTGCAGGGTATTAGGCGCATCCTTTTGATGAGCTCAGGCTTTGATACCGATTGATCCCTGCATCCTGCTGACAGTCTTTGGGGTTGCCGTGCTGTAAGTCTGTGTAATGATAACACAATCACTGAGGAAGCAGTAAGATCTCCAGATATTTAGGAATTTGTCTTTGAATCTTATCCTGGCAGCTTTTGTTACCTCTTTATACTCAGGCCTTTGTCATCACTGGTGGATTACCCAGTGGATTACTTGGACTCTTGCAGCTTCCACAGAAGGCTCAGTTGTAGGAAATGCCAGCCTTTGCCTTTCTGTATTTTCTGTAAAAAGGGTTTGACAAAAACAGAAGAATGTTGCAGATAATAAAACAACAGAGACCATTATTAGGCTTACCTTCTGTCTTGCTGGCTCCACAACCTCGCTTGTCTTGTGAGGGTGACGGATTAGTTCCTGCAAACTGCCCCAGGGCTGTCGTATGCACTCAGTTTCCAACGCAAATCTTTCTGCTGCTTTTATTAAAGGTGGTTACTGGTGCTGGTGCACTCAGTCTCCATCTGTTTTTCTACACCGGAATGGAATGACAAAGGTATTTATTCTCTCCTAGTAAGAGTTCAGCTTTCTAATTTCTTAGGTCTGGTAATATTTGAATCAACAAAACATTTTTTTTTTTGCTCCAGGTCTCTAATTTCTGCTCCTGCCCAACTGCTCGTACAGTCATGTGGTGAGCTAGACCAGGGAATTGACCAGCCAGCAAAATTTACTTGGGAATAAACAGAAAGCAAGGGTTGTTTTTCTGGTCAGGAAGTTCCCATATTCCACACTAGCTCGGATACATGAGCAAATGTGCCGGTGCAACACAAAAGGTGCAGATGGGTGTCGAAGAGGCAGGCGGAGAGACTAATGCAGAATTGCTGCCATGGCCTTATGTCCATTGAATTAGGTCATTTCCTTCTGCCCTCCTGCATAAGAACTTTCAATTAACATTTCTACTACATACCTTAATTGCTGCATTCTAGGCTTCAGGCTGTTTTTCCCTGCGCGTAGCTTCCTTAAAATATGATAGTGTAATTTTCTAAACATGTAGTTTACGTTTCAGTATATAGCTGCTTCTTAAGGTGTAAAAGGTGTAAACTTGTGAGCTTTGCTTGCAGTCCGTTTGTACAACTTGAAAGCACATAAAAATCACTGATCTGAGTATGAGGTGACCCTTTGTACTTTGTAAGATTTAGGACCCTCAAATTATAGGTGTTGAGCTGGGCACAGAGCCCAGGTGATTGGTAGTATTTAAATAACTGATTAAACAAAGACAGATTTTAACCTATTATCACTGAAAGCCTCCTTTGAAGTGAAGAATTGTTCCCTTGTGCTTATTGCAGCTTCTTACCAGAATTTAATGCAGTCACACTCCTCTGTGGTCCCTTTTAAATGACTATGCACTCTTCTTTTTGAGGGTAGGGGAGGAGGAAACAAATTGTAACTCTCGACTTTCTTTCACACCCATGATGTAACCTTAATGCAACTTCATCCTGCAGAAAGGTGCAAAGGTGTCTTGATTTTCTGGAGAAATTTGTATTATAGGGTTGTCTTCTTTTTCTAGGCCTTCTTATAGAAAAAAACCAGCAAAACACCCTAATGGCAACAGAATTATTGCTTTCTAATAATTCCGCTCTAATGTGGGTTTCTTTGTCTTTATCCAGTTCTGTAGTCCTGACTTTAAAAAAATTCCACAATGATTCAGGAAATCTATTTCTCTTTTCTTCCCAGCACGTTGATGCTTCTGCTTTAGGAAGGCATTAACAATGCATTAAATAGGAGTCATTACTCATAAGTAAGAGAAATGCTTGTTACAAGCGGAACGTCTTGGTTTTAAATCAGTGTTTTATATTGTTGTTTATAAGATCCTTTCTGAATTGTCTGCCACCAACAAAGCAATCTATAGAATAATTTTAGCATTTGCAAAAACTGCTTCACTCCTAGAAATAGGAAAAATAGTCTATGAAATTCCTATTTACTGATAAGACTGGAATATTGGTTTGAATCATGAAGAACAGATTGCTGAATATATTAAGCAATGAAAGAGAACTTGCAGCTGACCAGGTTTGCTAATAGATACCTCTGCAGTCTATGGGAATAACTGGAGGTCCAAACAGGCATAAACATTAAGAAAAAAACACCTTCTTGAAAGACAAAGAAGGTTAATGAGTTAGCCTTCCATTTTCTGGCTACAAAGCAAAGTAATTAAAACGTATGTAAGTGAGTATTATGGGCTGATATTCATTCCAAAGACAGAGAGAGAATGTCAGCTACTGAATGGTACATTAGTATAGATGTGACCTGCTATTCTAATCAATTATCTTTTCTCCACAAACATGGGAAAAACATATTGATTTAATCTTTTGATTTTGTTTCTATATACACAGACTAAATTGCTTTTGGCAGCTTGAACATGAGAGTAATTTTCTCTGCTAATACTATATTTTTGTGGTCTCAGATGGATTTGAATACTCCAGCTTCCTTTTATGAAGCTTGAGATTCCACAANGCAGCTTATATTTTTGGTCTCTGAAGAATCACCTTGTAGCTTTTGCATGTTAGAAAGTGATTAAGTTTTAGAAAGAATATTTATTCCGCCTCTCCACTCTATATACTGTAATTTGTGAAGTTTATATCATAAATCTAGCCAGTAATCAGCGTAACACTGTGACATTTTACATATCTCTTTCTTGAATTATCACACTGCTTTTGTCTTACAATTTGGTCTTGAATGCAAGCCGGAGTATTAAGATTCCTTGTATGAAAAATGCTTCCTGAAGCCCTCATTAACTTTCTTTTCTTTTTAATTTTCCTGTGTGATTCCTTGTCTTTTTATCAGCGTCATGCTGAAACAAATGGCTTTATTCTGACGTTCTCTGTTACAGTTACATCACATTAATCCTTTTTGGTTTTGCCACCTTTACTTCCAAACAATATTACTTTATTGTAATTTGTAATTTTAACCTATTTTTATCTCTTGTAATTTTAGTTAGGGATCACAATAGTCTTTTTCTCCATCCACATTCATATATTGTAGCCAGAACTTTAAAAAAAACATTACTGACATCAGAGTACTTTTTAAGTTCTCTAGTGTTTTAAACAGATCTATTTAATTTCAGAAATGTTCTCTCTCTTATTGACACACCGCATTTCACAGTTCTCAGCTGGCAAACCAAATGAAATGTCTGTGATCATTTATCAGCTACAAGTGGGAAAGAATTCAGTATGCAAGGTGAGAATACTGGGATACATAGCTCTCCACTGCTCTCTTTGAAACATTAACAGAAGCCTCAAATTGAGGTAAAATGCACATTGCCTAAGGTGAGGTCTCCTGTGAAGCTTTGTCCCATGGGCTGCACACACTGCAAGATGCATGGAAATGAGGCAGTTTTTCTCTACACACCTTGTATCATTAGAAGGGAATGTCATGACATCTCCTTTCTTTCTCTCCACATCTAATTTTCCATACATGTTTGCTTAAAATTACCTTCCTGTTTTATGCACATTTCAAATGTGGTACCACTGCCCATGTAAATATATTTATTTTGTTTACACACAATGTGTCCTTGTGTATGTTTTTATCAAAGCAATTTTTTGGTGAGCCTGAACAAAAAGCTACTGGACTGTGTTTGAAATCAGGTGTGTCTTCAAATGTGTGCTAGGGGAAAGCCTGGTTCAGTTAGTGGGTAATGGAGTAGGTCCAAGCAGACCTGTCATTTATTTCTGACCTTCAGGTCATCATACTCCAGATCTCCTCTACTTTCTTTTGTGGTAGAACTTCTGATCAACATCATGCGGATAATTAACAAATATTGTCAAAGTGGTGCAACGGCTGAAGTCCTTCAGTGGGCTGGGGTTAATCACTGAATTGTTGCTCAGCAGACAAGACTGGTTGTGCTCATGGTTGTAGAACCAAGCTATAGGAATCAACACAGGTTCCTGTGGCGTTTGAAACAACAGCTCTGTGCTGAAGAGTAATGGTGGCTTAAAGGAAATAATGGAAACTTGTGATTTGATGTGCCTTTTCAAATATCTGAGAATCTCATGGAGCAAATATATCTACGTGTATGTACCAGGAAAGCTAACTTTTTTTTCCCTTTCTTATTTCTCTCTGCACAATTGGATTTTGTCAACATATATTTAAATTATCTAAATTCTTCTTTACTGTTTTATATATAAAACATATGAACAAGTGTAAGGCATTAGAACAATGGTCTGGCTATCCCATAACCATTTCTTGACAGTAGTCTGTACCAGCTGCTCAAGTCAGAGAATCCAGCAAGAAAAGGACATGGTGAGGATGCCTCTTTTTTCAGGATGCAATCCAAGTTATATACTCTCTCAGAGCATGATTCATTCTTTTTATGACCACAGTTATCTTAACATTTCACATTCCTGGAAGTCATTTTGCTCATTTATGTCTTCCGTTGCTCTGGGAAATCTCCACAGAGTGTCTCTACTAGATGGAAATTTTTTTGGGGAACATTTTGGGAATATTTTGGGAACATTATTTTGGGAAAATTTTTCCTTGCCATGCTGGGACCTCATCTGAGAAAACTTCAGAGATCCTTATCATTTTTCATCATACAGACAATTTCATTTCACTCCTCCCACACACACAGGGACACGCATCAATACATTTATGAAGCTTAGGTATTTCTATACATTTTCAAGAAAAAGTATATTCAAAAGCCTCCCATTGATTTTTTGATAAATGGTTCATGCACAAACTTGCTTGACAGCCAACAGGAATGAATAAGCTTATTCCAATAAAATCACCACCATGTCTGATTACAATATTCTTCAATGGCCAGTTTTGTGCAACGAAAGAGATCCCTACGGAGAGGTCATTTGTCAGTCTAAGTTAAAGCTTTAATGTTACTCTGAAATAGCTTAGCTGAAGTTGGGTGAGAATTTCTCTTCTTCCTTTCAGAAAAAAAACAAACCCCAAAACAGGCATAAAGAAAGTAAGAAAAAAAAAAAAAGAGAATCACAGCATTTATATAAATCAGGACACAGCTGCCATGTGATTTCATGTAAGCTTCTGGTACCAATGCATTTATTCTGCACTGATGGAGCACTTATTTGTGGAAAGTGTTTTTTAATTTTACATTTTTCTACATCTACATTATCTTTAAATCTATTGCAGTTTATTTTGCCAGGGTCTGCTCAAGCACATTTTGATCATAAGATTATCAGACTCATATTTATCAGTGTAGTGGAGACAATAATATATACTGTATCCCTAGGAATTAGTTTTGCTCTCAGCTCTTCCCATAATTATTTTTAACTAAACAATAATCCCTATGTCTGAAGCAGCTTCTGCACTAAACAGTTGTTCCAGCAGCATATAAAATTTAAATGGCAATAATTCTACTTGCTTTACTCCACAGTTGTCAGCCAAATCAGATTTTTTAAGTTGTGCAGTTTCTTGTTGTATTAACCATTTCAAGAGCAGTGTGAATCTGCTGTTCTCAGTTAACAAGGTCTTGATTTTAGTGGCGTTACGGGCTGAAGAGTAAAAGAAAGCTTTTATATCAGTGTGTTTAGGAAATGCTAGCTGATACAGTGAAAAAGACCAAAACCCATAGATTCAAATTAAAGCTTAAAAAGGAAAAGCTTTCTCTTAGTTATTCCTTGCAGCTGTGCAGTTTGATACCTAACCAGAACTACAAATTTTCATTGTTAGTTGAGAAAAAGTTTGAACCAAGATGGACGTGCATGCATGTTCTGCTACATTACATCTAGCAAGGCAATAACGTTTGGCATCCTTTTGCTTCCCAAAGTACACAATGCAAATTTAATTCCTAGCAGCAACCACCCTTTTGATCTCTTGTTCTGAGAATGGTAGGTATTGCACTTTAAATTTAAAAAAAAAAAAAAAAAAATTGTTACCGAGAAAGATTCAGGTACTGCAGTGCTGGGTGTTGCCACATGTAATTTTTTCAGTGGTACCCAGTGACAGGACAAGGGGCAATGGGTATAAAATTGAATATAGGAAGTTCCATCTCAACATGAGATGAACTTGAAAAACTTCATTACTTTGAGGGTGGCAGAGCACTGGCACAGGCTGCCCAGAGAGGTGGTGGAGTCTCCGACTCTGGAGACATTCAAAACCCGCCTGGACGCCATCCTGTGCAACCTGCTGTAGGTGGACCTGCTCTGGCAGGGGCGTCGGACCAGACGATCTCTAGAGGTCCCTTCCAACCCTTCACATTCTGTGAACATTCTGTTAACATTCTGTAATTTTTAGGTGGCTTCTGCCTAGAGTGAAATTCCAAGTGACCAAGTTCCCGAAGCAGTTCATGGGAAGATCATAGAATCATAGA
>VZSF01004793.1:0-18615 GCA_013398295.1 Chionis minor
CTCCAGTCATCTGGGACCTCCCTTGTTGACCACAATCGCTGATAAATGATGGGAGAGTCGCTTGGCAAGCACCTCCTCCAGCTTCCTCAGCACTCTGAGGTGGATCCCATCCGGCCCCATAGACCCGTGACTATTCATTAACTACTTCCCTTTGGCAGGCAGGTGTTTAGCCTTTTCCAGGAAAGCAGATCCTCAACCTCATCGCGATTGCCTGGGAAGACAAATGCCATAACTCAGATTGTTCCCCCTTCCTCCTCCTTTCTCTAGCTATTATTGCTGATAATGATGTCATTTGATATGGGATATCCCTGTGGTTACTTCAGGCTAACTGTCCTGGTTTCTTTCCTTCCCAGCTTCTTGCTCACCCCCAGACTACGCCGTGACAGGGCGGCATAAGAAACAGAGAAAGCCTTGACACCATGCAAACACTGTTCAGCAATGGCTGAAAAATTGATGTATCAACACTGTTTTAGTCAGAAATCCAAAACATAGCTGCTATCAAGAAAATAAACTCCATACCAACCACACTCAGTACTTCCATTTGGAACACCAAACTGGTAAAAGTAAATTTCTGCTGAAGTGGAAATGTCTCTTATTTTCTTTTCTTGAAGTAAGGTAATGGAAGACTTAAACTTTTCCAATCTCTAAATGTACGCCCTTAGGGAATGTAATTACAGGGACTTGAACATTGTAACTATATGGAGAGAAAACACACACTGGCACAATTTAACTAAAAAGTTTGAACAGAAATCTAGATTTTGCTCACTGCAGGTTTTTTCCCTCCAATCAGCCAGCTTCCAGTGACTTCTTGGGCTGATAAACCCTTCCAAATTCTCCCTGGATCTCTGTAGGACTTGGCTGTGAGTCTGTTGCAAGCTAGCCCTACATCCATTCTTGTGCCACTCTCTGCTCCTGCTATAGGCATCTCCTTTCTAGGTTACCCAGTGATTCTAGTGATTCTTCACCCTGGCATTCAAAAACTTTAAGCATATCATTGAAGGTATAGTACTTTTTTTTCTTTATAGGGATGCTCCCGATCTGATGTGTATTACCTAAGACAAGGTGACCCCTTCCTGTCTAGCTTCACCCTTGTTGGGGTGAATCCATTAGAACTGGAATAAACAGGTTTAATAGCTTTACCATCCATCACACTGCATATCAACTGTTGTTCTCAGAAGAGGGCATTAAACTGCAATGAGCTGTGGTGCAATTACTCTCTGATGAAAAAAACAGCTAATTTGCTTTGCATTCTCAGAACAATTCATTTACAGACGCTTCAGTCTGCAGTGTAGATGTGTGCAAGGAACACAAACACTTGCAGGGGTTCCTGTTGGAAGCTTTATAGGATCCAAAAGGATAACTATCCGTCCCACTTCAGTCTCCACAGAATAATAAAGAAGGAAAATAAAAATGTGTTGGCAAAACTTCACTGTGAACAGAGTTCTTGCTTTAGGCAGAATAGAGGCGCCCCGATACAATGTACATCTTACGGTCTATTCAGTGGCCTTATGATATTGTACTAATTTTGTCTGTCTTCTTCCATGTGTTTTATCTGGTATCCTGAGAACATGAGACTTAAACTAACTTTAACTAACTTAAACAGTAAGTTTCTATTTCTGTCTTTGCTAATAATACCTGAATTTATTTTCCTGCTAAAACTGTTATTTTACACATCTTAAATATATATTACCTTTTCTACAATTTTATTGAAAATCTGCTTCCAGCTAGGAGTGTAAGAGAGAGTGGCTATCTGTGTTTGCAGGAGGGACAGTTCCACAGAGATACTCCTTTAAACATCAGAAAATCTAAGTATGAAATACAACTGTCTTAATTTATTGAAACTATTCGTGTGTCACTATTTTAGTCTATCACAGAACTACTTGCAAACTGTAGAATGAAAATATTAAAAGTCTAAGTTAACAAAGATTAAATTATATTTGATTTTCATACATGAACCACTAGTTTATATTTTCATACATCACAGTAACACTACAGTTACTTTGCATGAGGCCCAGGTTAGTAGTGACAGAATTGCATCAAATTACTTAAATCCACCGATTCAGTTCAGGTGTTCAGGCAGCTGAGAGCAACTAAATATTCATTAGCTGTAGTAATATACTGTTCAGATAGTTGTTCATGTTTCTCTGTTATTTCTGTATATAATTGAAGTACACATTGGTTAAAGAATTCCAAGAAAAGGCCTGCAAAGGAATCGTACAAGTATTTGATCTGTATGTATACCTACTAGAAAAAGATACAGTCAGCTTAATAGGTGGGTACCTTGGTTCCATAATCTCGGAAACATGTGCACATATGCTGATAGAAAACACTGAACTAGAGAAAATATTGTCCTTGACTATATCATAGTTAGCTCTTTCTCTTACTAAAGTCAGTAACAAAATGATTCCCACTTTATTGAAGGAGTGGAAGATCCTAAGCGTTATTAATCTCTTACTAAGAGGACTGTTGACATTTTTAATAAAAAGAGATGACACGTATTAAGAAATTTCATTGTATAAATTTCACATTTATGAAGGTGTCTTTTCTAGTGGGAATATTGTTATGGAGTTCACTCCAGGTATTCCTTAGTCATGGAGATAATTCAGACAGATTTGCAGGCGTGCAACAAGTTTGCTGTCTTAAACCAAGCTGCAGTGGTTGGAAACTGGACTGGAGACAGATACTCTCGTATTGTCCCACTTGTACTTTTTGTTTGATGTTTTATCCCCTTTATTGATCATCCCTGTACCTCATTTACTGCCCTTCCAAAAAAAGTGTCATACCCCAATTTACTTCTTCCCTTTAGCTCTAGTTCACTGTCTGACGCCCTTACTTGTGGTTGTAATACAATTGCCTTTAAAACTCTGCCTTAATAATTTTCTTTGCTTAGTGTTTCCCCCATTACTAGACATACTACCATTTGTACAGTTCCATTCTCCTCCCACGCTAACTTTTTTTGTGGCAACAAGTCACTGTTGGTCACCTGCAAACAATAACATTAACCCTTACAAACTGCCACTTCTGATCAAGTGTAAAATTCTGTTTTTCTTCTCTCATTCTATAGTTTCATCAAATGTATTCATTTCTTTTATATATCATGAATCATTAAAAGCTTACATCTATTTTTGGGCTTTTTTCAAATATTTTAGCAGAAATATGACAAGATTATGTAAACCAGCATATTCATTAAGAAGTAATAAGCTGGTGAAAAACCATGGGAAATTGCTTTTTGCTGTCTCCAACTTAGTGGCAAAATTATGCATCAACAACTGCAGTTTTCTGTCTTAGAACACTCTAAGCACCAAAATATCTTCAGATAAAACGGAACAAAAAAGCTTAAGATCACATTGCAATAAAGTTAGGAAACATGGGAGGATGCTGTATGCATGCAGTTTATGGCAAAATCTATCTCAAAATCTTTAAGCAAATACCATACCTAAGCATGAAATCTTAAATATAGCACCCTATCTGACTGCAGCATCCTATCACTCACCTGAGTGATTTTCAGTTCAAAAAAACATTTCAAAACTATGTATGTTTTATTTCTAGTTTGCATGAGGATGCTTATCTCAAACACTGGGATTTTCAGAGCTGTTTGAGTGCTTGCCAAGCATCTGTCAACTCTAATACCATGCAGATACTGTGGATGTTGTTATTGCTATGTTGTTGCTCAGTCTAGGTCACCTTTTGGTATCAGCTCTTTTAAAATGTGTCCTTAACTTGACAAAGACCTTGCAGATGAATATCTACCTTATAAACCTTTTTTGCAAGGACAAATTAACAACAAGTTTTTTATTACCTAGGTTATATCACAGTCTCCTTGATAAGCTGGAGGGATACCAACTGAAACTGTGCATGTATAAAGAGGTCCAGGTGACAACTAACCTCACTTGTACAGTTTGTGTACTAAAGATGCAAATATGGTTGTTGGGGGGTTTATTTAATTACTTAATTCTTATTTCATTCTTCACAATGTTCTAAAACATAGCCTGGAAAATTATCAGCTTAGTAGCAGTGACATGTCTTGAGCTGACTTACAACCAGGCAGACAAATCTCCAGAGAG
The DNA here is from genome assembly GCA_013398295.1 of Chionis minor. NCBI lineage: Eukaryota > Metazoa > Chordata > Aves > Charadriiformes > Chionidae > Chionis > Chionis minor. The sequence goes on from VZSF01004793.1 coordinate 4,065, forward strand.
AGCATGAATAGGGATGATTTTGTGAGTCAGTTTTATATAGAATACCTTCACTATCTCTCTCCCCTGAAAACAAAAGGCTGGAGCCTGGGAACAGGGTGAAATACTGTTTGGTTTGCTCCTTCATTTATTCACCTTCACAATTTACAACTTAATTCAGCCTGTCAGTTAACAGTTCAGGTTTCTCCTCTGGATCAGCATATATTAGGCAAAGACTTCTGAGACCTCCGGGCTGGACTGTATGGTCTCCAAAGGTCTCTTCCAACCTCAGTTATTCTCTGATTCTCTGCAGCATTACTAGCTTGTATATAAAAATATTGATAGATCTTGTTATAGTGGCAATGAGTATATTTTTCTATTTATATCTGATGGAAAGACTGTATTTCTTTAGAGAAGAACTACAGATTCATAAATTCTGGGGTATATCTTGCAGCCTAGAAGTTATAGAAAGAATAAGCCATACCTCACTGTCAGTTAACGAAGTCCCTCTCTGTTTAGCTGATATCAGCCACAACAGAACCAGGATACTAGACCAGCCGGGACATTTCTGTAATCTAGGCTGCTGATTCTCATACTACCAAGAGCACCATTTGCAACAATTTTAGTTCACGTTTAATATAAAATTTCTGTTCTCTGGTAATAATATTTCTGGGTGGGTTGGTTGTTTTGTTTGTGCTTTTTTTTTTTTCTTTTCTTAAAACTGTAATGGCATTTTAAATTTTCTGTTTCTTTTTTGTTCTGGTTTTTTTTCATTCAAGTTTTTATGTTGTCTTTCAGTTACTGAAATTTTTGTCTGTAAATTCAGCCTATGCTCTGAAAAGTAGAAACCTACAATCATTAGTAAAACTTAGATAGCTTCAAGTGTCACTCCCAGGGAATCTGTAGGATTTTCCCATGAAGGACCTCTGTAGAAGGAGTTAAAGTACTGACTTACCCTGTTCTTGCGTTAAAAGTAAATTCTTTTGTGGAATGGTTTCTGTAAGTGTTGCCAGTGACCATTTCTGAATGCTTGCACCCAACCAAAGACAGACAGACAGTAATCTTATAGTCCCTCTAGGTTTTAAGAAATGTTGCTAAAAATAGGAACATTCTCAACAAATTAGATACAATTAGGTCCAAATAGCAGTAATACAGAAAATAATATAAAAGCACTGAAGTAACAAAACCAGTAACAGTAGCTGATAATTAGAGGGGTGGGTGCCACAAAGCAGAACTGTGAAATTGGCCAGCAGATTCCTGCTTCCCTTAAGTAATTCTGTCAAGTGGTTATTAAGTTGTAGTTGTGGATCTGTAGAACAATCTTACAGTAGTAATCATGGGAAGTTTATTAAAAAACTTATGCAAAGCCATCTTGTAAATCCTTCTTTGCATACTACTAGGTCAATCAAAGGGAGATTGTAAGCACGAAGAATTGTTCTGTGGCAGCTATTAAATGAACATATCTACCCGGAAATAACTTTTCAAGCATCACTGCTGTGGAAGAACCAGCTGGCTCCAGAAGAATAAAGATTAGCTCAAGATCTGGTACAATGTGCTATGATAGATCGCATGGGTAATGGCACTGACAGTTACAAATGCCTGACATTTTGCATTACAGTTTTATTTCCAGCTGCTTCTTTCCCCCCTCACTATCATCTCTTCCCCCACCCCCCTGGGGTCTTCAAGTATTTTATTCTGGATATTTTCACAGGTCTGAGGTTTTTGTAGACTTTAATCTGAAATCATTCAGCTGTTTCTCCAGTGGCATTAAGGGAACACTTATTCCATTTTTTTTAAAATAGCTTTATTATATTTTTTTAAAGAGGTTGTCTGCTCCAAAAGCACATCTATGACATTTGCCTGATACTTTGCCAATACATCAAGGAAATGTATTTACTATCTCATTTAAAAAAAAAAAAAAAAAAAAAAAAAAAAAAAAAAGAAAAAAAAAAAAAAAAAAAAAAAAAAAAGAAAAAAGGAAAAAAAGAAAAAAAAGGAAAAAAAAAGGCAAACGAGGTTTTAATTCACACATATTCTCTAGAGATTAATTATCATTTGTCATCATATTATCTGAAAATGCATTCTTCTCTGTTCATATTCAACCAAGGCCATATGGACTGAGCATTTTTTTTTTCCTGTAATTGTTACTCCATGATGAAGATGTACTTGATGTCCAGAACATCCAAGCAACTGGGTATTTCCTGCCTCCTGTATTCTTGCTTTTCAGAACAAATTATCTTAATGTAACAAGACTGTATATTTGTTTTTCTGTGGGATTCTTCAGTCTGTTGTTCTTAATGCAAGTTGTCTGAAGGAAGCACTGGGAATACTGGGAACTGAAGTGAAAGTGCAGCACCCGCTTTGCATTCTCCTGTTGTGAAATACATCTGTACCATGTAGATGACTAGGAAAGAGCATCTAAAGTAAAGAGATCAGATGATGTGCAGTCAGGCTGTGCAAGTGAAGCACCATTTAGATTGTTTCACACATAGCTTTCTGAGTGTATGTTCCTTACTGTTATGACTACCAACTGTTTTCTAGTTTGGTGATTGCTGAGATAAACAGAGATCTATTCTGCTGTAGTATTAAATCACTTTTACAATTGTCCCCTCACATGTTATCAGTGTATCTCATTCAGGGCTGATAAATTCTGGTTCATATGAAGTTTTCTTTACAGAAAAAAAGAGAATGAAATGAAAAACACTGACAGATACACAAACTGCAATACTACTACTGATGTGACGTGGCTACAACATGATAGTCCAGATGTTCATTATCTTCAACAGCTAAAAATAACCTGCTTATTAATGTGCCATTGCTCTTTGCTTCACAAAATGCTATTTTTCCTTGTAATAAATTGATCATAAAAACCCCTATAATCATACTGCACCAGAAAAATTGCTTGCAAACCTCATATGTAAGTTGTCAGTTCGGAGTATTAGAACAGATAGATGTAATCGTTAATAATGTAATTTTAATTTTAAAAGTCTATTTGCAGTAAGTATATCATTATTACTTCACAATCTTAAAATTAAAATGTATTTTATGTTATCTCTTACTAATTTACATTTAAAATTAGATAACATGCTATGCATAGTTAATATAGAGGAACATAATTAACCTCTATATGCTCAATGTCTTCTTCAGCATTCTAATCAAAACACGTTCAAGATATATAATTACATGCAATTATAAAATAATTAAATAGCTGGTTTTATTATGTATTGATTACAACAGAATCCTATATGGTTTATCAACAACTACAGAATATATCTATTCCTAAGTGAGAATCTTCATGCTTGCTACACTGAAATAACAGTTATTAAAAGAAAGTAACTTAATAGAAAAACATCTGTTCAACCTATTAATAAAAATAGATAATCCAGAAACTATGTAGAAGAACACTGGGGATTCTAAATTTAAACGGTCTTTTAAAAATTTGCTATTTCTAAATAGCTAGAGGAAGTATACACACAATTATCATTTGAGAGTGTTGTAGAGAACAAAATAAACAAAAGTATGTAGTTATGCCATTTAAAAAATTATTTTTTTTTAGCAAAAACATTTCATAGTACTGTATTTTGTTGTAGCAGAAGGGTTTTTTTTTTGTGGGGGTGTCTAGAATATTAATATGATTTATACAAATATGTTACATTCTGAGAATTAAACTCTCATATAATCCTCTTGAAATCAACAAGATTTCATGAAAAATTACTCTGACTGTCCAGAATTTACAGATATATAAAAGATATCTGGTGATTTTCTTTCATCAAGCTTCAAACAAGAAATTAGCAATATTTATAGGGTAAAAAGGATACACTTAATCTGTATTTGCTATTTGAAGGACAAGACCCTACAGTCTTAATATATTTCGAAACGACCAACTCTGCCTTTTACAATGCCTGTCTTTGTAGGAGTTGGAGCCCTTCCTGATGGTCGCTGGTGGTGGATTCTGCTCCTCAAGAGAACCCTTCACACTCATTTCAGACCATGCTTCAATCTAGTTGTTTCTCCTGCCTTTTTTTGGTCTCCTACTGGAATAGGTTAGAGGTCACATAAATCACAACAAAGGCTATTTTGTTCTGACATAGGCACTAAAAATGGCTTATATCTGAGCTATACATGTTTGCCAAAGATAATTTCCATTCAAGTTTTCAGTATTAGAAGTGTAACAGAAACATCCCAGTGCATAAGACACACATTGGATACAGACAATGCCAACACAACACCTATCTGTCTAAGCAAAATTCAATTTTGCTTTATTAAGAAAGAGATTTTTTTATGTTTTCCTGTTTGTTTGGGGTTTGTTTTTGTTTTTGTTTTTCCTCTGCAGAAAAGGCAGAGTAATTGGAAAAAAAGAACAATAATCTATATGAGCTGGATTATCAGATCCGAAGAACCAAGTTTATTGCACGTGCTGTCAGCAAGGAGGGAATAGGACTCTGTTGCCACTGTGAGAAGATTCTAACTTCCTCTCCAAGGGCAGGCACTTTGTTACACGTTGTCACCTTTTGCTTGGTGGCAGCAGGAATTAATGAGGAAAACTTACAATGAAGTCAAGGTTCTCCTGCAATAACAGTGAGAGAAGGAGCAAACCCAATACATAAAGCTTGTCTAATGCATACAGACCCACGTAAAGACTTGGAAGAAAAGATGTCATTCCAGTTGCATAATTAGGTTTTCTTACGAAAAACAGACATTTGTGTAATGACAACTAAAAAAGAGTGATATTTTCTATGTGCTTTTTTTTCAGCAGTTTCAGAAAGCATTATGCAAAGGATGAACAAAGATATTTTGGGTTTCCTGAGACTGGAAAAACTGACTGTTAATTCCAGGGGCATGTGGAAGTGACTATGTCCTCGGACAAAATCCAATCAAGAGCAATCAATCCTTTCAATTGTGTAATAGTGTCTTGAGAAGATGAAGCTTTGCCACTGAAATGTGACATTGTTTTCCATTAAATAATGAAGCAGTTATTGCCACACTAAACCAATGTCAAACAGCAGTGAGTAAGGACAATCCTTCATCTATCATTATCTAATGTTATTTCATTTTACTGAACTACTTGAAACACTAGACAACAGCATACATAAACCATAGCAATTGGAATAGTACAATGGATTTACTGAAAATGGCACTGAAAAAGTTATTCATACATGTTTGCATTTTATTCTTTAATTAATAATGAAATGGTTACCAAAATACCTTTCTTTCATTGTTTTAAAGGCTGCTCTGAAAAGCAGGTAGAAATTATGGATTATATGTATTCCTCTCCACAATGAAAAACATGAGGGAATTAGAAAAATAAAAACAACAGTGCCTGAAAACCTCTGAAAAAAAAGAGTAGTGATAAGAGAACAAAACTCCAGTGGGGTCCCTGAAATTCTGTAACAAGGGATGTAATTTATCTGTCATAGGCCTTTATCTTTCCATCTTCCCCTTTCAATCTCTACTGCCTCACAACTGTTAATTAAATCACCTTACAATACTCAATATTCATTGCTATTGTCTCCATCTGCATGCTTTTTTGTTTATTTCTTTTTATAGTGTCTTTGAAAACTTGAGTGAATGTACAAGCTGAAAGAAAAGATTCCTCTTATCTACCTTAAAAAAACCTAGGGGATAAATGTCTATGTCTCAGCTAGTCATTCTGTTCGCTTTATAGCCTATAAAGAGAAATGGCCACTTTCAAGGCTTCATTCACCTAACCTTTTTTAGATGTTTGCTTCAGAATGAGATGAATCATCTGGTGCAAGCACCTACTCTCTCCATTAGTTATGAAGGGAGTTTAAATTATCAGCTCAAATGTAGGCATCAACAGTGTGAATGTCTAAATTTGGTCAGATTGAATACCTGTCACTATGGTACAGATATTTGTTGCCGTTACCTCCATTGGCATCCTTTTCTGTTTATTTCTTTATGTAGTGACTTTGAAAATTTGAGTGACTGGGATAAGCTTACTTCTCTCTCTTCATCTCTCATGAGCTGCTGCTTCTAAAATATGATGCCCGTTGATATCTTAAATATTCACCACAGTTAGAGGACTTGAATCAGAAGTCTTCTTAATCACCAAGTAAAAACACAACAATGGGAACCTGAGGCAGAGACTAAAACCTAAATTAACAAAGTCACTTTCCCTTCTTATGGTCACTTTTGATCATAAATCAGATCTGAGAGATTTCATATAAAAAGGAAAGTTTTAGAAAACTGTAATTTTAAAATAGAAATACAGAACAGAAAATGATTTTGGGTAACATAAACTCAAGACTGACTATTTAGCATTTGTGATGTTTGTTATTATGGAAAAAATTAAAAACCTAACATTTTTCTGAAGAAGTTAATGCTTTTGTCTTTTATTAATATATTTAATATTCTTTTATTAATATATTTCATAGTTGTATGGCAATACTGACTGAAAATGGACCTAAAACTTTGTAAAGACAGATTGCTAACAACACTATTAAATGATCTGAGAGAAAACCTCCTAGCAACTAAAAATTCAGTATTAATGAAGTTTATTATTAAGAATTTGAGGGAGAAATTATTGGCAGCATTTCATTAGTGAATTTGAAACATCTAATGAGAAGAAAATTAAGAAAATAGGAACTATGCATGTCTTCTAGCACCAGAAATCAGAGAGAAACTTTAAGAAAGACAATGATCAGTTAAGAAGGAAGTGAAATGAAGAACACTGTAACCACTTAGATATCTTCCTTGCTACATCTATCTTTTTAGTTATTATTTTATTACCAAACCAAATGACATTTTAAGAACATATCTCTAATATGATTCTCTGTGATAAATGGCTGAAAGTGACAAGGAAGTATGATTTACTCCACTTGTTATCCACTATGTAACAGGAGACGCAACTATACAGTGACTATGATTAAATGGTAATGTAAAACCTTTTAAGAAACAGGGACGATTTGGGGTAGATTTTTTTTTATGTATTTATTAGCTAAAGAATTATTGGTAGCCTGCTGAAAAAAAAATTTAAAAAAAAAAAAAAAAAGGAAAAAGTAAACAGGATGTCCGTTACTGACAGGTTCTAGTTAATCCATTGCCCCCAAAGCAGATAATTAAAGGATTTTAGATGTGTTGCTGGTGAATTCAATTTGACACATTAGAGTTTATAATCCCTGTGACCTCAATTATTGAGTATGAATGATGGCAAACACTACTAATCCAAATGCCTGGTGTCTTAATTTCTTTATAAAATCCAATACTTAGTTAACTAGCTGAGAATGAAGGTTATCTGAATCACAAAACACTGCAACCTTCATCTTTCAAAAAGGAAAAAAAAAAAAGCCAATTGTCCTGCTTGTGAAGGTCACTGTTGTAACAATGTGCACTGCTTATGCTCTGAAATATATAGAAGTGAAGGTGTATGAGGTTTTGTCCTTACTCCTTATCTAAAAAAAGGAAAATTAATAGANAGCCAATTGTCCTGCTTGTGAAGGTCACTGTTGTAACAATGTGCACTGCTTATGCTCTGAAATATATAGAAGTGAAGGTGTATGAGGTTTTGTCCTTACTCCTTATCTAAAAAAAGGAAAATTAATAGAGATAATTTTAAAAAAATGATAAATTTATAGAGATCATTTTAGAGAGATATTGATTCCTTATGTTTTCTGTTTTGAAATCTTCAGTAAACCTATGCTGAACATTTTTGTGTTACAGTAAAAGAATCTTTGATAACTTTGAAGAAGCATGCCATGAAGCAGGAGTTGCTGGTCAAAACTGAGTCACACATCCTGAAGCAGTAAAAGTTTGATATTCCAGTTAAAATAAATTTTGAATATATTTCAAATTACTTCCTTGAATTTGATATTTTCAAACTTGAAAGTTATTGAAGAATAAGGAAAAGGCCCAGGTTGGGTGAATGCCTGAATTAATGTATGTTTTCAGTAAGAAGAATGAAATTTGCTAAGAATTTTTATTTTCTTCTAGGTCATAAAAGGAAACATATCCTGATGAATTTACTGACTACCATACAGTATACGGCACATATTACATGAATTACTTACTAATTGCATTACTCCTTCTAGAATATGAATTGTAATCACTAACACTAAACCCAGGGAGACAATACGCTTCAGAACTGCTTGTAGCATGGTGTATTCCCTGCTTCTATGTGTTTTTCTGGGGGAAGCAGCTGAACCACTCTCAAATTTGTTGTGGTTTGCCACTTCGTTATTGAGATTCCATCCTTTTTGAGCATGTCTGCATCTCTTTTTGCACTGCACTGCACTGTCCTATAACTCTGTGTGACTTTCATGTAGATCTCTGCACACACCAGCTTTCTTGCCTCACCCTACAGCTATACCAGCACATCTTTATAAAAGGTTATTCATCATATGAATCCTTAGCTATCATTTTGCCACTCTGACGTCAAGATGGCCGTTAACATTGTGACTGAAGCCATCTATCTCCAGCTGCTATGGCTCACGTGACCCTTCCTAGTAATGAGGACCCATAGAGATTTAAATTAGGTGATGGACTCCAAGGATTAGTGGTCTTCATCAATCACCTGCAAAACAGACCTTAAAGGAAAGGATGGATGTCATAATTCCTACTCTGGGGGCAGTAAGATCACCAAGCCCCATGTGAGAATTTGCTTGAGAAATGGATCCTCCACATGTTGAAATAATGTATCTCAAAGGCAAGTAGAGATTTTCTGGGTTTGAATAGATGGGGAAGGGAGCTCTTCGGGTTTTTTTGAATCCACAGCAGAAAGCCCTCGAACAAAGATGATAAATAACATGGACTGTGATGAAAACACTTGTTATAGCCTCTGCCTCTGGGAAAGAGGCCAGGATGTCTTAATAGATTGATTGTAGAGCCTCTATCCCAAATACAGCACTGTACAGCACTAAATGCTCTGTTGTGGTCTTGTATAAAGATCAGCAAGACATCGGCCTTGTAAAAAAAAGATTAGCAGAGTATGTATATATATATGACATTGCGTCAATAGGGCAACACATATCACTGATCCCTTGACATCTTTCCCATTCTTTTATTTTAAGTAGTATTGCTCACCTCTGCCAAATCAGCCTTGGCAGTTCATCAACCTTGTTATGAAAACAAAGACTCTGGTACATATAATGGCAAAGACCTGGTCACCTCAAGCTTTCATGTCACCTTCCTCACCTCTAAGCAACTGCCTGTTAACATCAGGTTATAACAAGATGCTATGTGTTTTAGTGTGACATAAGATTATAGTAAGTATAATCTGGGTCAATGTTGTCCCTCTGGAACAATGGCTCGAGTTGATATATGAGGGCAATTCTTGATGCACTGCAGGATAACTTCAAACATTGCAATTGCAGAAAGTAGTGACTTTTGTATACATATTCTGCAAGCCCTGACACAGACTACTTTTTGGTTTCTGTCAAGGAACCAGCTATCTATTCATATGCAAAATAATGCTATCTGCATATTTATTAATAAGTATCGAAGCCTGAAAGCAATATGGAAGCAAAGAACATGGATGCAATGAGTGAGTAACTTTGCAATCTCCAGACCAGAATTTTTTTTACCAGAATATGTCTACAAACTTATACGTTAATAAAAAACTTTCCCTCTCTTCTTAGGCTAAATCTCTCTCACTCATAGTACACAAGGAAAATCTCATACTCTCAGAAGACTCTTACTGGCTTTCTATGTGAAACTGTTGTTTGAAACAAATTATGCAAAAAGTGGGTCTATTCCTGCTACACCAAAATCGTCATCTCATCACAAGTTCTAAGTTTCTACACTTTGAAGTATGGTTTCAAGACATATGGTTTCTTTGTGTCGATTGATAGGCATCCACATTGGTGCTTTCATATATAGTTCTATTGGTGCTTATGATTGCACTGATACACAGAGACTGAACCCATCTTCTAACAATTTTAGTGAAGACAGCTGTTTTCTTTAATTTTCTCATCATCCTTCAGCTACCACAGTCAACAAAAGTAAACAATTATAGAACAACATGAAAGAAATTAATGTCCACATGAATGTCATTACAAGTAGAAATCCATCTTTCATCACACTGCTTGAGTATTGCTGTGCAGCAGTAAAATGTAGGGTTGTCTATTGCACTGAGCTACTAAATTCCCAGCAAGGAAGAAGCAAGAACAGCTGGAACAGAATGCTAGTTAATTAAAAGTCCCTTTAAATCAATAAGGAATTTTTGAAGCGTTTTCCATGCTGTTAGAAACATACTGAAAAGTTAAGAATTTTTTCTCAGATATCATTAATCCTTGATAAAGAAATATCGAAGCTATTATTTTTCTTGTTGTTCTTGTTATTATTATTATCCTTCCATGATGTCATTGTGTGTACCATTTTTATGTTATAATTTATGTATCCTACTTTTTTGAATACTTCTTAATCAGATTCCTTAGGCAGCCAAAAATTATCTTTTCATCTCCCTAGCAAGACTAAATAGGGTGTTAATCAAATGACAGAAGGAATCAACACCACAAGCACTTTGAACTGGAATAAGTACATAAGAAAAAGATGACACTAAATTTTCTATCTAGATAAGGTTTTTGTTAATAGGATGGCAATGTTGGTTCTCAGTTGATATAGATCACTCCTACAGCATAAAACCATCCGTTGACCTTGACTGGCTAATGAAGATGGCACTGAGCTGTAGGTTTATGCTTATATATCCTTATACTTATTATGCTATGCATAAATTATGTGTTTGTGCAAGACAAATTTCAGTATTTATATTTGATAACACTTTTAGAATATTTGCATGAGGTTTTATACATGTTTTTAGGTGGTATAAATCTAAAGGCTTCATAAACCCATTATCATATGAGATATTTTCATTTACATCCTTTTACTACTGTATGTATGATTAAATATGAATAAAATGAAAATCAGAAGAGAATTTGTATATAATAGTACAACATCTTCTAAATAGAAGTATTACATCTTTATGTAAAGACATACCATGGAAAGAAATAAGTCCTATAAAGTGTTAGGAGAAAGGTATTGAAATCATCTGGAAATAGTGCTTAAAGATAATTTTCAGGTAGAAATAAAAAAGCAGTTTGTAAGAAGTAAATGATACTTCAGGACTTTTATTTCCTTTTGTTTGAGCAGCTGCACACTGCAAATAAGAAAAGTATATTGATTTTTTTTTAATATAACTTTGGGTTTGAAAATAATATTGAAGTTCGTAAATATATATGGTTTACAAATATTTGCATTCTATAATTGCTTCTACAAAGGACTGGAAAGGTTGAAATAGACTAATTCATTTTTCCTTCTGCAAAGAGCAGCAGAATTTTAACTAGCTTCCTTTCCCACTGTTCAGCATCTGATATGTGATCTTTGATCACACTTCCAATCCCTCCCCCTCAAAAAAGCTTACATGTGGGATGACAGAAAATAAATAAGCACTATATTTAGATAATATGAATTTCTGAAAGCATTATGTGAAGTGCAAGGTTCTGCATGCATTCCATAACGGATTGTTAAGCAGGGTTTGAGTTCATCATATTTGAATGCTAGATTTAGAAGAGCAGTTATAAAGTTATTTTGGTGGTATTTAACACAAATTGCATTGATCTCGGAAAACTCAAGGTTAGGTCTTCTGTTTGGCACTAGACAGGATCTGCTTGTGTGCAGAATGCATAATTATATGTTTAAATGGATATACAGTAAATTACTAAAATATGGGTTTATTATACAAAAAAGTTGTATGATTCATTTGCCATGACCATCTCCCAAAAACATCATCAAAATTTCAAAATAGACTGCCTAAAGTTGAGTAAGAAAAATTCATGCAAAGATTGGTTTTACAGCAGATTCCATATTGATTTATGAAGGCATTAATATGCCATTTAGCTCTTAAATTTGACTATTAATAATTCTTGACATTCAAAAGATAAATTTTTTTTGCTATTAAAACAAGTCTTGTGACTTTCTTAAAAATATTACTTTGTGCAGGTCTGCATTTCTTTAAAGAGCAGTGCATTTTTAACAGTTTTTCAATAAAAAATACTTTAAATAAGTTTAGAAAGGTGTTTTTTTAAATTAATTCATGGAATTTTTATGTCACATAACTTCCTAATGTCAAAGTCATCAGTCCACTAAAGCATTCCATAAGCAATATTCTTTAAGTTGTCAAGTTATTATTAAAATGCTAGTTTACAGAGTCATTGAAAAAGTGTTGCCATCTATTTTGGTTATCATATAATCGAGTTTTTTATTTGAGTAAGAATCAAAATGTAGTAATCTTCACAAAAAATTGCATATTTACCAGCTCTTCATTAATGTGTCATACACAAAATTGCATATTTTCTTGGAAAGAGCTTTAAAAGAATTGTTTCATTTATAGGGTACTTAATTCTTAGTTAAGGGCAAAGGAAAGTTCATTTCAGTTCTGAACTCTAGCACAAAAAAAAAAAAGGAGAAGTAATCACATAATTGAGCAATATGACGATAAAAGACAAGCATGTAAATGAAATGCTTTGGGCTATTGTCAGCAGTCAAAGAAAAAACAGAATCACTTAGTACTTTAACAGCAGATATAATGTGTACAGATGTCTTTGGGAAAAAAAAAAAAAACCCAACATTGCATCCTCTTTAATACTTTTATACAGCATGATTCTCGAAGAGCCCTAAAGATGTTTCATTCTAACAAAATGTATCTCATACTATCCCACTGAGACAGGTAAAGAAGGAATAGATTCAATGTATATGTCATAGAATAAAATAAAATGAAAAAAAGACTGCAAATAATATCAACAACAAAAAACAACAGATGAAGTTCACACAGGTGAATGAACTGCTCTAACTTTGGAAATGGAGTGAGAATGCTACAGTAGGCAATGCCAGTTGACACCTGAGACCCAAAATAACATTCAGAGCACCCATCAGAAAGAAGACTGGAAATGTGTGTGACAAGAAAGGCAATAGTTAAATGAAAAAAAAAAAAAAAAAAAAGGAGAAATTCCTGTGAATAAACACAGGAATACTGGTATACAGGGGCGGTGACAAAAGCATATTAAATCTGAAGAGTGTGTCCCTTCTGCTTTGCAGATTGGACATCTACATTTGGAATAAAACTTCAATATCAAAAAAAGAAGAAATAAGATTTTCAGCTTTCAGCCTTTCTCTCTGTATCTTTAGGGCATTTAAAAATTTGTCTCCCATGAATCTTTGATGATTAAATACAGGGAAAAATATTTAGTGTGAGAAATAACGAAGACTCTTTGACAGGATGTCAGCTTTATTGGAGGTTGTGCTAGAGAGCAAACGCAGAGACAAAATAGAAAGACTGATTTTAGAAATGGTTTATATACACACACATGGAATCCAGGAACAGCCAAAACAATGACAGAAAATAGGCAAAAGAGTGCAGAAATATACTACTTAATGGTAAAATAACTGGTGAAAATGAAACCCTATTTCTACTTGGGAAAGCTGTGAAGCCTCCAGCATTCTGTAACATTTCAGTTCCAGATTTGCCAGTTACAGAAGGGTTAAATTACAACAGTCATAAAAGCTGAACTTCTAATTTAGTTTAATAGAAAAATGAGTTTCAGGAGTATCATATCCTGCTATTTAAGTGCTGTGTCCAGAGTGGAGTTGAAATGAGTTTTTTGAACATCGGACTAACCAGACTTCTTGTGAGCACCTCTGGTGAGTAGCAGCAGAGGACAGGGTTACAAAAATATCTTAAACCTTGTACTAAAAGTTTAAATAGAAACAACAATATTGGAAGTGCAATATTGCCTAAAACATCAGTATGTTTGACCCTCTGACCTGAGGATGCTCAATGTTCATAGACAGTGACGACTATGACAATACCAGAATATTCAACTGTAATTTAAAAAAAAATAAAGGCCTTGGACTCTGAGCTCAGCTCTAAGACAACAGCAGGTCATCTGCATTGCAGTGGATAAATTATTAATCTAACAAATAACAGCATATGAAATATCATGACTAATACTACTATTACAATTAAAAACCAGCTCATTTATCCAAGGAACTTGAAGGCACCTGGAAGAATAGTTCTTTTCCAAAGGTACAGTTTGATATTAAAACATACACAAACTAAGAATATAAAAGGAAGAAAATAATAATGCATGTTAGTGCTTGTCCACTGCTGAGATCTATATTAAATCTATTTTTCTGGCAATCAATGTCCAAGGTGTATCAGAACAGAAAAGATCTGCCTTTTGATAAATTTAAATTGCAAAAATTATAAATGATGAATAGGAAGGATTTCTTTCCTCGTGGAAATCCACAGAGGTAATAGCATTTTGCAGTTCTGTAGCACAATGAACAAGAGTGAGCGATCAATCAGGTACAAGGTACAACATTAAAATTTTGGTGGGTTTTTTGGGTTTGGGTTTTTTTTCAGAAAAAGGGAAGAAGCAATATTTGAGACATATTTTAAGCTTAATTGTAATGAACTTCAAAGGATGTTCCGATCACAAACCTTTTTCTCCATTTCCCTCTCAAAGCACAATGTAAAAAATTAAGAGGGTTTACCAGAAGACAAAGATTATATAGAAAAAATATGGGGGGGAAATAATTACTGATTGAGATTAGTCTGTAAGTA